>JJRW01S0035684.1:22613-34658 GCA_001188405.1 Loxosceles reclusa
GGACGAGATTGTCAAATTTTCAGGAGTAGTTTGGAGAAGAAGGGCTGTTGGATCGCAAATGTTGGAGAAATCTTGAAGAGGCCTTCATTCTGCAGTTGGTTGATAAAGGCTGCTGCAGCTGATGATGATGGTACAAGATGAGGTAGGTGGCTTTTTTTGAAGAGAGTAGTCATGTTGACTCCTATAGCATGGTTAACTGGGTATATCGAGGGTAGTTTTATTTCTCTTTTTCTGGGGGGAGGGAGATTAATGTTATATGTAAGTCATGTCGAAAAAGGTTCCCGCAATTTTATGTGTTTTAGGAGCGTGGTTAACTATGGTGAAACTTTTGGTTGTAGCTTTTATTTTGTATATGTATAGTTTTAATCCCTTAGGTTTTCTTTTAGACGAAGCCTTTTCAGAATCAAGATAATTCAGTGGAGAAAAGGGGATCATTCGAAGAAAGTCCTTTCGTCCATTACTGGCTGTTATCTCGGAAGGCCAACTGGTTTCCTCTGTTGTATCTCAGAGTTCACCTCGAAAAAGATTTTCCAGCCATCTGTGGTTCCGATTTCCTGCCCGATGATGTTCCACTACACTTTTACAATTCCGGCGTAAATTCCAAGCTTTTCTAACCGGCAAACGTTATGTTCTATTCTGTGAGACTAAACGATACTGCTTTTGTACTTGCGAAATCTCAACTTCCTCCAGAGGTTTGCCAATTGAAGAAAATGCTCTTAACATAGTGGCGTTCCAGCAGGCTTGCTGAAAACAACCTCCTTAAAGGACTCACCTCTTTCGTCAGTAGGTGAAGTAATGTGGTTGACCTCACCAGTTTGACAAAATATTCATCTCAAAGGGCTGTCCTGTTTAGTGAGTACGGGGATTGACATGTCGGGTCAGCAAGGAACATTACATTTAGAAAAGGAATCCCCTTTCAAGGGTTTCTTATGTCTGATGAGTACGGTAAGTGATTTCTCTGAGAAGTGCTTTTATGAAAATTTAAAGATGTTTGAAACAAGTTGTACATATTGATTGTTACCGTGCAAAAATGAAAAGTACGTACCAAACCAAAAATTTGTAAAGAATGAGAAATTTACCATTATATGTTTAAAATGTGTTTATTATGCCAGCCACAGTAAAAATAGTTATACTCTTAGTGAAGAGGGCTTTTCTAGTGCCATTTCGGAAAAATATTGGCGCGAGAAAAAGTTCCTTCCTTATTTGTTGTAGACTAAACTTGGAGCTTGTACCATCAATAACAGCCCCTATTTTACGAAGTTGACCAGGTTTCGTCAGGTCTGGGCCTGACTTTTTCGAAACTATGAATAATCCACTGTTGTCGATGAAGAAAGATCTTAGGGTCAACTAAAGTAAAATTGTTTTTTTGTGCAACAAACGTGCTGAATCCTGGTATAATCGACTTATGCGTAAGTACGTCTACTCATTAAAGAACAACACCTATATTTAAATAAAATGAGGAACTATGAATTTCTGATTCCCATATTTGTGCTTTTTCTTATTGCCACTCACGCTTTTAAACACAAACCTGTTTTATTCACTTTTTCTTTCAAGAAGCTGTCTTATTAGTGCGGTGTATGCCAGTGAGTTTGGTTTAATTCTCATTTCTAGTAATTATCTGGACGTGCAATTCACCGATGTCTTAGGAAAACCGAATAACTGCTTTGTTGTGGAATCTTACTGGGGACAGCCGAAAGCACAGCGCCGCTACATTTCCACGTCCCTGCGTGAGTAAATTTTAACCTTATTATCGTATTTTGTGCACAAGACGAACTTATAACCAATGTCTATTGTAAAATGATACCATGAGGTATTAACCCTTTAAAGACGAGCGACGTGAAAATGAGAAAATATTTTTGCTCGGGTACTAACAGACACACAGGTCGAGTACACAGATAGACATTTCACACACGTTTTTCCCACTGAAGTTCCATCACGGTATTTTGTTATTCTACAAAAATTGCAATAGTTCTGAAGAAATATAACTTACGTGTAGTGATTCAGCCAACAACAAAAATTTCGAAAATCCAACAGAAAGATCTTACTGATCCACTTCGTTCTTTTGGGATTTACAAGATTCCGTAAATCTGTGGGTCCGCATATACAACAAGTAGGGCACTGAAATATATACCAGCGACATGTTAAAATTGGAATCACAAAGAAATCATTCATAACTCGTCATTGTTGATCGATGAATCATAGAATTTCATTTGCAAATGCCGATATAATTCCCAGAGTTCCGTTTTCTCTGGAGCTGGACTTCATGGAATCTGTTGCCGTCATACAACAAATTTTCAACTTTGTAAATTATCCATCTTCTATTCTACCACTAGCACAGGCCTGGAAGCGCTCTATAGAAATATTTAACCAAACACTCTAAAAATCCTCGTCATATAACAAAATTTTGACCTCCGGAAGTAAAACAATCCACGCATCGTACTGATGAAACGGCACCATTGTTGCAGCGAAAACAGTCTATTTAAATAAATTAATTTGCGCTTATAAATACGTTGTTTCTTATTTAATTAACGCAGTCTGTAGATATGAAGAAAGTGCTGTAAAAGTAGGGTCTGATAACGGTCTAGATATTAGTTGCACTTTGCTTATGAAATATGATAATGGAAAATTAACAGAAATAAATGGAATTATATCAGAGAAAATGAAAACTGTTTTCTCTTGATGACTTTTACTTTATCCACAATAAAATTCTACACCAGCAACGTGAGTGATTTTATGAATAAGAATTTTTTTTCCGATAATTCAGCAGAATTATAAAGGATAATTAGGGATCATTTGATGAAACAATTTTAGAATTCCTGATTGTTGTAGGAGCGTTCTGTAAAATCAGGTCTAAAAAAGCGTTCTTCCAAAATACGTTCCGAAAGTGCTCTAAAGATCTTATTTTTCATACGAACACTCAGAAAACACATTTAGGGACTCAGAACATATTTGTTGGAACACATGCAGAACGCTTTTCTGCAAAAAGAACACTAGAAGAATCCTGCTTTGGATGTGGAACACTTTAGGAAGAAACGCGTTCTTAAAGTGTTCAGCATGCGTCCCCATGCCTTTACAGTGTAGCTATGAATCTATAAGCGAACTCTGATATTGCCTTAACAAATCGCCTTTCGTTTTCCATATGTCGTTAGCTGGGTCACAAAAGTGTGACTAACTGATCCCGAAGATCACATACCTATGGTTATAAACTATTAGAAAAGAACGTTACTGCACAAATAAAGATTGATTTAACATATGTTGACCATGGTTTCCGTGGATTATACGTTGGATCCTCCTCTTTTGAAAACAACGATGACAGTAAGACGTTAACAAGACTACACCTATCTAATGAGCAGTGGTCTCCAGAAGTCTCAGTAAATGCGACGCACATTCCTGTTACCTGTCCCACAGGCCGTTCTGAAATCATTGTCATTGCAATCCATCTCTCTCTTCAAGGCTCGAACATAAGCATAGATGAAATGAGGAAAAGAAAATAACTGTGTATTAGTGGCGCCATCTGGTCACGATGGGATTACAAGAGCGGAAAGGAGGAGAGACTATCAAGTGAGCAGCGCTCAGGGTTGGCGGCTTTATTGCTTGTGCTCGAGAAGCTAAGGGAAAAATAAAACTTAGAATTTATGTTTGGGTTTAGGGAAGTGAGGAAAAATTCGAGAATGTTCTGTTCGCTCTGTCTTCGGAAATTCTCCAGAAAATCAATGAGGTTCTCATGAAAAGGGACGAACGCAGTTTTTTGAGAACAGATTTCCAAGCGATCTCAGAGCGACTGTTTTGCTCAGAGATTTTCGAAGGAGCGATTGTGAGCGTTATCTTGCGGGGTGAATGAGCAGTTTCGAGCGAGAGTTTTGAAAGACGTGTTCGAGAGGCTTTCGGTGGGTCTCCCAGATGATATCGGATTATTTGTGTTGCGAGTCTTGATTGCTGTATGAATATCGGAAGAGCTCGGCGTGGTCGCAGTTTCGGCGATTTGGTCACGTTGCGCACTGGCTGTTCTGAACTGCTTTTGGATTAACGTCTTACGGGGTGAGTGATACTGTTCATTTTGTTTTGTTGTTTTCTTGCGTTCGTATGCGGATTACATTGGTTTTCGTTATTTTTACTAAAGAAGCATTGACCAGGGTCAGACATAATAATAATAAGGTTTTTACTCACTGGTCTGGAGATTTAGAAACGCGATATTTCGACCGTCCATTACGGTCTTCGTCAGGCGAGTGGCTGAGGTGATGATGGAAGAAACGATTGTACACTTCTCGTGGGAGGGGGAACGGAGTTTTCCCTTGGTGAGGGGGAAGTGCCGTGAGCGTAGAATTCCGGACGAGGGGATGGTACACGTTGGGGAGGTGGTTTGAGCGATTTATGGCACTGTCCCTGGCTTTGTGAGTTTTCCACGACTCCAGGAACAGTCGATTGCAACGGTTGGGGATGTTTCTGTGAATTAAGCTGCAAGTGTAATTCACAGAAACATCCCCAACCAGAGAGCCCCAAACCAGAGAGGTCTGGAGTAGCAGAACATGCAATACAAAAGAACAAACAGATAAAGTTTACAGAAGCAACACTTCTCAGAAAAAGTAACTGATTGACACAGAGGTTAGTTCAAGAGGCGATAGAAATTCTAAAGCACCCAAAGAATTTCAACAGAGAAGATGAATGAAGCTATATACAAACCAGTTCTTTTCACACCACCATAAGCTGTTCCGTAAGCTTGAAAATTCCTCAGGATTCTGTGGAATTTCGGAAGCTCTGGGTAATCCCCGAATGTAGGTACAAATACTCTGCATAGGAGAGAGAGATCCAAGTTGCCTTCAGTTCCCTGAAGAAGATGTGTGGAATCGAAACGTTTTAACCGAGAAGTCCAAATGACGCGGCACTCTGACCCAGTCATATTCTTCGTTGAGATCTTTGAAACACCTAATGGAGAGAGATGTGCAAATCGTGACTGATCTATGCAGCACCTGGCTTTACGAAATTTTAAGAACGACGTCACCTTCAACATGTGTGGGCTTTCGTTTAAAAAAAAACTTCGCTTGCGCTTCATACATATTTCTTCAGGCTTTATTAACACTGTTGCTATCGCCGAACTCGTAAAACAAACAACGTGATCCTTAGTACTTCACATTTTGAAACTTCGTGTTAGTTTTTTTTTCACAGAATATATCTGCATTTGTCTACTCACAGGGATCCCTTTCATCGCCTACTTTTCCAAGTGTTATTTGCACTTGTTGTGTTTTCATTTTTTTTTCTTTTTACTTGAAATTGGCATCACGAGAAAACAGTTTAAATTGCATATATTCCTAAACATAAACATCTCAAATTTCATAATTCAAAGTGCCGAGATTCTCGAGTATTTACTAACCGAAACTTCTATTAGCATAATAATAATGCAGCAATCTACTTTTATAATTTCAGAGGTTCGCGTTATGTTGACGCTCCTTCCGGAAGACTACATAAACTATGATGATATTCGTCAAATTCACGTTGCTGTTCATGATCCATTTCTTCTTCTGAACCCTATGGAGGATGGTGTTCTTCTTGAAGCCGGCAAGGAATACAGGATTTATTTGTCTCAGGTGAGATTGAAAACCCAAGAATTGTAAAAAAAAAAAGACAACATATTTGCACACTGGATATGCTCCGAATAAATGATAAATGCTGAAGATGGATATTAGATCTCCTTTGACATGCAATCTAGAAATTTATTGGAGTATTTAAACTTTTCGATGTATATATTTTTCATTTGAAAGTGAAATCTTTAAAAATTGTGATTCAACTGGTAAAAAATGTTAAATTAGGTTATACTACATTTCAACGTTTGAAAATAACATTTCTAGAGACGTCGTTCAACATATATGAAATTCTAAAGAATGCAAATTGCACTTGGAGAGCAAAAGCCAGACCTGAACTGGCTACGCAGATATGGACGGTTTTACCGTACAAAGAAAGACAACTCAGGTACGACCTTTTCCCCATGATGTTAAGGATGCTCAATATCAAAAAATTCCCGTAAAGGGAGAACAGAACTTGAAATGTTTCACGATAAGTATGTGCGAATGTATTTAAACAAAAAAATCAAAAATTGAGTAATCCAGTTTTAATTATTTCCGTTCAATTCTATTCATTTCCGATGCTGCTTTCTTTCAAAGTTTTTTCAGATTTGCGTTTCGTTCCCCCAGATTTGGTATTATTTGACTAATTTTTAAAGGTTTTTAGAACATTTTAAACTAATGTGTGTGGAGATTAAGTATTGGTCGTATAGATTATATTTCGGACTATATTAAAAATTTTACTTTATTTACACTCCTCTGACGGCAAATATGTGTCTCCAATAAATCAACTATTTCCATTAAATGTCAACAGTACCACATGACAATATTCTGAAAGAAGGAGAATAATTTTTTGCAGCAATTCTGACCCGAAACAGTGACATCGTACGTCATCGGTGTGGAGCTATGTGCCATAACCAGCGGTGCTAACTCTCATACGCGCATAGTTTAATGTCATAGGCAATAGTTTAAAATGCTTTTTACCAAATTTGTAAAAATAAACACTGAAAGCTTGTTGCAGTTTTTTTTTAATATCAGTGTATAACTAGTCTAGTTAGTTCGTATACGTAGCTGGAGTGCCGCAAAGAGCATGTTTCCTACCTCCGATCGTGTTATAAAAAGGGGTCATGAGATGTGTGTAAAGAAAAATCTTTACTTTTTGTCGACGCCGAGAATCGAACCCGGAACGTTCAACTCCGGAGGAACCGCTTTTACCGGTTAAGCTACGCCGCTGTAATTCTATGCTTACTTTGAAGTCTTTTGTGGGTGGACATTAGATGTGCTAGAGATTAACTCAGAAAATACCGATTATTGCATTTTTTTTTCCATTGGGAAATGTGATTTCGGAAAATGCTTTTTGGAAATGGTAAAATCTGTGGTACGTGTGACTAGATTTAGACGTACACGGAATGATCACCTCGGCACAGGGCCGTATTTAGGGGAGGGACCGGTTGGGCCCTGGCCCCCTCCCGAAATTTTGAACATTAAATAAAAGTATGATGTTAAATGAGCAGAACGGTTGTGACCCATCAGAAAATTTTAATCTATTTATTCTCTTATTCTTAACCGCTACATCTCAACAGGCAAAGGTTCCAATTGCAAAGATATTAGCAATAACAACAACAACGAACTTAATCACAAATAAAGGGAACGCCTTTTAGTAAACAGTTCGTTTAGTTTCGGCAACTACGGTCGATTGCCTTTGTCAAATCCACGTCTGGTAAATGATCCACGTCTGGTAAATACATTACCAGACGTGGATTTGACAAAGGCAATCGACCGTAGTTGCCGAAACTAGTCTCCAAGTTAATTTAATTTATTGTGTAGTCGCAACACGCTGAAAAGAACTTTTTTCGAGTTCGTTTAGTACCCGAATGTGGTCAGCACATTCGGGTACCAACCGAAAAACCCTGGTTTCATCTCAGGATGGGCCAGAAATACATTTATTAACATCTCTGAACATATATGGCAGCTATAAGACCTGGAGAAAATTTCTTCTTGTAGTTAAAAGCTGTCGGTCATGCATAGTTTAATGAATGTAGAGTACTGATCCGAGTACTGTAATTGGGACACAAGTCCTGTTGTATCGGAAGATAATAAATAAATAAAATATACATTGCTTTTTCAGCGATCTAAGAGGAGCAGCAGAGAGATTACTTTACGTTTCGTTTGTGCCTTTAACAAAACGCTCATTCCTACGCCGGCGTTTATACCTGACAACTTGGAAATCATTTTCAGTGGATGGCTTCACAACATTCACATTGCGCAAAGAAACTTGAGAAGGTGAATTCACATTGAGAAGTTTCTCAAGAGAAACGTCCTCATTTATTTAGACGGAGTGAACACTAAGCTCCTGTCCACCCTTTTCGCCGCAGGAGAGAGACTTCCGACTGGGGTGAAGGGGGTGCTGTAGAGAAGTGGTAACTCTCCTTCTCGTTCAATTAAGAGAAAGAAAATCAGTAATGAAGAGAAAATAAGTTGCAACGGGATGTAAGGCACAGTTAAATATATTTTATTCCTGACAAAGGTTTCCTCCAGCGTTTGGCTTGGTTTCTTCAGAGGATTCCCTCTGAAGAAGCCAAGCTAAACGCTTGGGGAAACCTTGGTCAGGAATAAAATATATTTAATTGTGCTTTATATCATGTTGCAACTTATTTTCTCTTCATGTCAGTGCACACTGTTGTCGTCCTTCTTCTCAAAATCAGTAATGGCATCTTATCTTGAAAAGCAAATTTTTAACTTCTTCAACTGCAATTTCAAATTGTTTTAACTTTTCCAAAGATTCTTTTAAATCACATATCTCTACAGATATCTGATCTGTAGGTTGACGTAGAGGAGGAAGCAATTTTGATCGATAAGCAGCAACAAATAACGGTAAACATTCATCACTTACCGCTTCGAATATAGCGCCGATCATGTCACTCAAGTTCAGTTCTTTACGAGACAGCGTGGCAGTTCCCCTACGCGAATGTTTTTGAATTTTTAACCTAGAGGCAAGACATCAAAAAACGTATTCTTAGCTCTGATGATATCGGCATCTGAATAGAAAACTACGCAACACTCAATTAATGCTTCAGAGGAACATAATCGCACAGAATTAGATAAAAAGCATAAGAGCTTGCAAACATGAGCTGTATCGCCGCCATCTTGGACTGCTTTCTTATTCATATTAATACGTCTAACTTTCCAAGAGTCGGAATTTTGTTGAATGATGTTTACATACAATCAGAATTCGACACTGGTTCTGATAAAAGTACAGTTTCAAGTGACTTTTATGATAAGTATTTGTCTTACATTGAGATTTGTGATAATGTGGACTACTGCATCTCTTCTGCAGCAGGGGTATAGTGTGTAAACTTATTGGTTTAGTAAATTTAAAAGTACAGATAAACCACTTTTGTGAAAATTTTGACTTGTTAGTAGTTGAGAATTTACAAGTGCCAGTTACATTAGGTATGGTTTTTAGGAATCAATTTAAAATTAAGTTATACTTTAATGACAAATGTTTGAGCATTGGTATACGTGAAGTTAAAGAACTTCCAAATGTCTGTGTGGATTTGACACATGCACCCGAGTACGAGGTTTTGGTGTTTTCCTTGTTGGTAAATGATTTCAAATATCTGTTTCCTGGAAAGCATGGATGCACAAATGTTTTAAGTGTGTCAATAGATATAAGTGAGATGCTCTTTTTGTAAAATCACACCCTTATCCATTTAATGACTCAAAACGTTCTGAAATTCAACGTCAAGTGAATGAATTGCTAGAATTAAGCGTTATTCGTCCGCTATGAGTCGCACTGGGAAAGACTATGAACAAAGTTCATAGTCTTTCCCAGTGTGCTGGTTCAGAAAAAAATGATGACTGGAGAATGTCGGTTGACTACCGCAAATTAAATAAATTAATCAAGCCACCTCAATACCCTCTATCAAATATTTCGGACATTCTGAAGCAGCTAAAAACTACGAAACACGGGTTCAAAATGATAGAAAAAAGGATATTCCAAAAACTAATTTTTTGTGTGATATCGATTCATTTTCATTCTACTGTCTTCCATATGTAATTTTGTCAGCTCTATGTCTATCTTTGAGCAGCTGATGAATATTGTACTGCAGTCAGTATTAATAAAATGCTGCCATGTCTATCTCGTCGACATTATTGTATTTTCAGGGATTTTTGACGTTCACGTTCTAGACGTTTGTGCTGTTTTAGAATTGATTTCTAACGCAGAATTAACGTTAAATCTAAAACGTGTAAGTTCCTATCGACAAAATTACTTTATTTATGGTATAAAATTTACTCCAAGGGAATAGAAGCTAACACTAAAAAAGTGGATGCTATACAGCAGTACCCTACTCTAAAAAACCCGAAAGAGGTCTGATCATTTTTGGGTGCTATTAATTGGTTCCACAAATTCATTACCGATTTTACTTCCATTCCTGAACCATTGTTTCAATTGGCTTTCTTAAAAAAGCAGTAGAAATGGCCGAAAATACATCAAGAGCCTAAGACTGCCTAAGAAAAAGAATCAGTCACGAGACCGGTTTTACAGACGCCAAGGACGATGGTCCTTTCGATCTTTACACTGACGCAAAATTGAAGTTAAAGTAATTCCATGAAAAACTGCGAGTCAAGAGAAAACTCTCTCTCCAGAATTTTCTTTTCTCTTCGTTAATTGCGGCCAGAAGACATTACGTTAATCCATGGATGTTTTCTCTCTAAACTAAATTTACATTTAGTGTCCGTCGACTCCAGGTTTATGACTTTGCGAGTTAAAACTCCATCCAGGAGCTTTTTTTGTTTAAGTTGGGAAATAATCGTAATTTTAAATACGTTGTTTCGGCTCTCAACAATTGCGATAAGTAACTTATGTTTGTAATGCCCTTATTTGAAGCTCCTGCTAACTTAGCATGCGACGCGGACATCACATCTGAAGTTGAATTAGTTGTTTGAACACCTTCAGTGTCAGAAAATAAGTTTTCTGCTGCTCGAATGGGTTTCGACTTCAAAGAGCGTTTAGCAGACATAATTTTTTAAGTATTTCAAAAATCCAAATGCTGTAAAGAAAAACTTGTACTTTTTGTCGACCCCGAGATTCGAACGCAGAACGTTCAACTCCGGAGGAACCGCTTTTCCGGTTAAGCTACGCCGACGCTGTAATTCTATGCTTACTTTGAAGTATTTTGTGGATGGACATTACATCCTCTCCCACTTGGAAGAGAGAGGTCAGGGTACTACCTGACCTCGAGTGGTGGACCTAACTGTTGGGTCCTTGGACACTAATGTGAGTCCCTGTTCGGGCGCCATTTGTAAATGAAAACTTGTACTTTTTGTCGACGCCGGGGATCGAACCCTGAACGTTCAACTCCGAAGGAACCGCTTTTACTGGTTAAGCTACGCCGACGTTGTCTGAGAAGCTTATTTCTGAAGTATTACAATGCACAAGGGTTTTTTACCAATGCAAGAATAATCAATTCCAAATAAATAACTTGATGAACTAAAGTTTTTAGCAAACTTGCTAAACTGAAACCAGAAAAACCAAAATAAAAGTGAAAGGAACTATTTATTTGCTTACGAACGATGAAAGAAAATAATCAAACTTTAGTGCTAATTCGCACTTTAAATCTGAATTCAAAATATAACTCAATCATTTCAAAACCCTTAAAAATCAAAGTTGATATCAGTGGAGTACTAAATGTTTTTAAGACACCTCAGAAGTATTAAGGTGACTTAAATGTATTCAAGTCACCTTAATACTTCTGAAACTTCAAGTTTCTTTTTAAACCTTTAAGTAGTCAAATTTAGGGCTTTTGAAATGGCTTAAATAACATTTATTTTACTTATCTTCAATATGATCCAAAATTTTTAGCTCGTAGAACCAGTTAGAATTTGTAACTGAATAGATCTCTTTTTGTAAATTGAATCTTTGGTTCTACAGGAAAAATCTAAGAACACATAGGACGGTGTACTGACGAAGAAATTATATCACACCGCTTCAATTTCAAGTCGGCATGAAATTTAGTACGAGAGCTACAAAAACTGACTCTGCTCGTTGAAATTTAGAATACGTAGCTCAGCAATTTCTGAGTCGCAAGAGTGATGCTGACTTCTTGAGCGTTATTCTTTTTATACTTTGCTTGGCCACGTCATCTTATGTTTGCGTCCCGTTATCTCTTTTTGTCCAGTGGAGGCGAGACGAATCTTAAATGGTTTCGCTGCGCTTCGCGGTTAGTAATGTTAATTTGGGAAGGGAATTTTAGTCATTATATGTTGCATGTTATTTCTTTGCTTTAGAATTTTGTTTTTGGCATCTTAGTAAGACATTAAGTTCCAAAATATTGATACAAGGGAGTTACAGAATGAAAAGAAAATTTACTTAAAGGCTGTGTTTCGAATTACATGTATCAGGCATATTTAAATTTTTAGAACCAACTTCTAAAATGACGATTTTTGGAAAACTTGTCTATATATCTTGTTATATTCCAACAGAATA
>JJRW01S0035700.1:8626-23305 GCA_001188405.1 Loxosceles reclusa
AAACTTCTCTTCTGGGCCTTGCTACTGAAAGTTTTAAAAGCTGCTCAGTGACGTCATGACTGACGTGAGCTAACGCTCATTTTCTTTTTTCCGTGAGAGAGTGCGTTTTCGGTTAGGGGTTAATGGTTAAGGTTAGCTGTTACATTACACCACACACTCAATCATGATGCAGGTAATGAAACCCTATTCATCGAGGACAAGGAACTCTCTTTGAAAATATCTTTATTAGGCGAACAAAGCATCCATGCTTTAACGGGGTTTGAAACCGAACTCTTGTCGTTTGTAGTCTGGTAACAGAACCACTATTGGCACTAAAACGGCTTTGAGCTAAAATATGTTTTCAACTACAGGAACCCGAATATTTTTTAAACACAAATGGGTTTGAAGTAGGTCCGAAGTAGGTAGAAAAAACTGCTATATCAGAAAAGCGGTAAACATGGCTTGTTTTGACTGCATTCAGTCAAAAAGTTATTGTTACAAATTACTCCATCAATATACTACCATTCGTTTAACCCCATTGTCAACATATCAAGTCGTGGTGGACGTAGAAACATGACAGCTGGCGTTGTCGTCCTGTAAGTAACATGTGTCCACCCTGTAAAACTGCCATAACGTAGGAAGCACATGGCCATCCAAAATCCTGCTGTAGGACTCTGCGTTGAGCGCACCAGGAATTGCAAACAAGAGTCTAGGCCATACCAGGATAAACATCCCCACAGCATAACTCACCTCCGCCGGCACAATTCATTCCGGCAGGAGGCGTTCTCTAGGCTGACGCCAAACCCAGACCTTGCCATCCGAACATCACCTACCGAAAATAGTCCGGACACCTACGTACATCGTTTAATTTGAATATCTGCGATCGCCGCTAGTTCGACGACCAGGTTATAAGAAAATAATGTTTGAAAATAGATGTCTCTTGGAAGTGTCGTGTCATATGGTAATGTGCTCCTGGTTTTTCAACGGGTAGTTATAGTGGGTTGCTGTTGAACTGAAAAGTTTAGTAGTGCGATTAGCGTTGAGCTGAAACATCCGAAATAAATAGTGACCGATGAAATTATCAAGTGTAGACATTCTTGCATTATTACCTCAAGGAAATATCGAGAAAAAAGGCAAAAATTCGCGAATAGAGAATGTTACACAGGTTAAGCAATAAAATCGTCGAACCTCGACTGCAACATGTGGAATAAATTCCAGATCAGCCGTGTTACTTCTGTCTGTATCAGTACTACCCGAAAAGAACTTCTTACACTTCCATATGAAGGCAGATGGCGTAGTATCGCAAAAAGACTAGAATATTATCTGACGAAAGACGAGATCTCGTGACCTCGTGGACGAAGAAACAGAAGCAATATGCGACACCAGATAAAAAAGAGAACAGTAGTTGTTCCGAAAGTAGCAAAACACGTTGATCTTGAAGATAAAGAACTGAGATAATAATTCAGTAGTGAGATGTTCCTTGTTTAAATACAGAGTTCGTAAGGCGTTTCATACACTACCTACCAATCAGCAATTGGACACCCCAGCAAACGACGATAGGTGCGATCCTGATACGCGTCACCCCCGTCCCTGTTAAATAGCCTGTGGAAAACAACAACGGCATCAGTTGCACGCAAGATGCCACGCAGTTCGTTACTCTCTGATTTTGAGCTCTCTGATTTTGAGAGAGGTGTAATCGCCGGGTATCAAAGAAATGGCCGATCCATACGTGACATATCCAGCGAATTGCAATACCCAAATTCGGAAGTGGCATACGTGATTCGCAAGTGGAAGGTGAGCGGTGATTGTAGGAATGTGCCCAGACCGGCAAACCCACAAAACTGGGAGTTACAAACCAACGGATGATGTCCAGAGAAATTCGGAAGAACTGCAACCAATCGACAGCCCATATCCACAAGGAGTTTCAACAGGCATCTGGAGGTGTTGTTTCGATGATTACCCTTCGTAGGGAAGCACATTTTTGGGGTTTTCAAGAACATCCTGCCGTTCGCAAGCCTTTCATCACCAAGTCCAACAGCACTGCGCAACTAACCCGGTGTAAATAACGTTGACAGTGGACCGTTGAACAGTGGAAACAGGTTCTCTGGAGAGACGAATCAAAGTTTACTCTTTACCGTTCAGACAGCTGGGTCTGGATTTGGCGTCAGGCTGGAGAACGCCTCCTGCCGGAATAAATTGTGCAACGGAGGTGGAGTTATGCTGTGTGGGTGTTTCTCCTGGGACCCTTGGTTGCAATTCCTGTTGGGCTCAACGCAGAGGCTTACAGCACCATTTTGGATGACCATGTGCTTCCTACGTTACAGGGAGGGCCTGTGTTACTTCCAGGACGACAACGCCAGCTGCCATGTTGCTACGTCCACCACGGCTTGGTATGGTAGTAATGGTGTTAATCGAATGGTCTGGCCTGCTCAAAGCCCGGACCTTAACCTTATCTAGAACCTGTGGGACGAATCGGAGCGTCGACTTAAGGGGTGCCCCGCCGTCCGAAATCCGCATGAAGGAACCCACCTCTCTCCTCCAAGCCTAGTGGAAGAAAATACCCTCAGCCATCGTACAAGGACTTTCGAAGAGTATACCTCAGAGGGTCGCAGCTGTAATCGCCGCTTGTGGAGGCTTCAATAACTACTGAAGGTGAATAAATTTCGTTTCCCTTTTGTATTATAGGTATCCAATTACTTGTTGAGAGATAGAATGGTGCAAACGTGCATTACAAATCCGCATACTACAAAACCAATATGCGGATTCAATCAGCATAATGCAGAGATGGTAAAAATTGCACGATTGACTAGGTGGAAGATTTTGTGGAGGGGCGAATCACATGATGTGCATGTTTCCAACCAGGAGAGCGCGTGCTACCTCAGGGTGTAATACAAACTGTGTGGTTCGGAGGTGGTGCAGTGTTTGTCTAGGGCAGAGAGTTTCTGTGTGTACGGGTGTCCCAACCACCATGACGGGACTCAGTAAACTGACATATTAGACAATCATGTCCAGCTTACACTGTACCAGCATTAGGGAACGGACGATTGCTTTTTCCCGATGACAATGCTCCGTGCCATAGCAGTGCAGCTGTTAAGAACTGGTACGAAGTCTGGTGTGGCCAGCTCAGAATCTAGATTTGAAACCAATCGAGGAGTTGTAGGACGTATTGGAACCACAAATAAGCTATGGACCAATACGTTCGAGTTCAGTAACTCAACTCACGGGGGTTTGCAAGAGGAGTGGAGAAAAGTTCCTATTGATGTAATTCAGAAATTGGTCGAAAATCTTCCTAAAAAAGTATTATCTGCAATCAAGTGCAAAGCTGAACCTACCCTTCATTAGAATAATACAAACTCTTCAAGTGAATTTTTCACAGGTGTCCAGGAAATTATTAGTACATAGTGTAAATCTCATTGACACAAGCTACTGGACGGCAGTCCTATATTTAACTATAGTTGTCCCATAGCTTGTAAACAATGAGAAGAAATTTCTCCGGGTCTTATAGCTGCCGTACACGGTTACAGAAGCTAAATAATAATTCTGCCCCTTCCCGGTACTGCAGCTATAGTGTGTTTCACAAAGGACACCTTAATTTTGAAACAAATAACTCGAAAACGGTGACAGTGAGGAAAATGAAGCAAGTGGAATGTTTGTTGGGAGGCCGTAAAATTCTGAAACAGAAGTTTCGAAGTTTGTTAGGAATGTTGCCGACAGGTGGCTCTTTCCGCTATAATAGTAGTACAGAATATCGTAAAGGGTTTATTGTGCTCGAGTAACCAATTTTTGAGGTTTTACAAAACGCATTTATACGAGTATTTTCTAATATCAATCTGTAATGGATTATATACTCGAAGAGATGTGCATAAGAAGTAACGCTGAAATCTTGCATTTTTTTCTCTTTGGCACATGATCAAAATTAAATCTCGTTACCAGGCCACTTGTTGCCTGAAATGTAGGGTAATCCATGTTACCTCCCTTAAAGTAGTAGATGCTCAAAACTCTATACAGATGCAACTGTCGCAGTGGCAAGATTCCTAGATGCTTGAAAGAATGGAAGAGAACATTGTAATTTACGGTTATTTATTATCTAACAAAGTGCTTTTGAATTTGAACTAATGACTTCAACGTGTTAAAGTACATTCCACGCCAGCCAAAAATGTTACATGCTAGTCTAGAGCACTAATGTGTAATATAATTGTATTAGTGTGTCTCTGGCACATAATGGTTTTAAATAAAAGATTTTTCTTAAGAGATTTAAATTATGTACAGTGTTGAAAATATGTGGCTTCCACGTGAGTTTGGAGTCTATGATTAGACCTAACTATCTGAATGTGTCAACAAACTGTAGTTCTTTATATCTACATAGATTTGCATTATTGTTCTTTATGCACTAGAGTTGTATGATATTTTAAATGAACGTCGTTATTAGACAGAATTCAAGATTCATAACCTTCAAGTTATTTCGCAATATATCAGAAGTTGGATAACTTAAGGCAATTGATGTCAAGAATCCAACTGATTTATGAGCAAATACTAAAACACCACCCGCATTATTATGTGAAAAACAATTACTATAGCTATAATAATAATCATTCAGCTTATAGCAGCAGACTTCAGGATATCTAATCCATATTTCATTCAGGTCTATTATTTTTGATTCCTTTTAGTTTCTTGGGTTGAGTTAGAAAATTTGCATTTAATATTCCAAACACCTATAAAGATCATGGTGTGCCAAACACTAAATTGCCCGGTCACCATCAGAACGTGATAGGACGTCACGACTCAGGAGGAATCAAATCAGAACTTGACGAAGAGAACGATTTTTTTAATTTGCCAATGTTATGCATTGTTGGCGACGAATGAAAGGAGTAAGGAATAGTGAAACACAGTGTCGAAAAGAACAGCAGGTATATCTGCGTAAAGGAAGCGGCTATTGTGTTTCATCCTCACAGCGAATAATGGCGTGGACAACAAGTACAAACACGCCCTGAAAACTAATTAACAGAACGGGAAACGTAACTAACTGAAGAATCCTTGACAATTAGAAAGTTTTCCGTAAATTTCAGATCGGTAGATAAAATTTACGGGAAATGAAGCATTTCGTGAATTTACATAAAAATCGTACAAAAGTTTTTCATGAATTTCATTTTTTTATAGTGTACAAAAATAATCTGAAAGAGTAATGGTAATAGCAGAAATTTTTGGTAGCATCAAGCATCAATCACAGAGATTCTTTTGTAACACCGTTTGACAATTGCTAAGGAACAAATGATTTATCCAAAGTAACGTTCTCGATCGCAGTACCATCACAAAGATAATAAGTGCACTGGGTATGAAAGGGCAAGATCTCTTATCTTTAAAAAGGCAGTGCATGTACACGACCTACACTGGTGTGCAAAAATTAAGGACAAAGCTGAGAATTTATCATATGAACGGAACGAGCAGACAGGAGGGGGCGACAGACAAATCAGGGGACCGATGAGGATCAGGCAACTTAGGGCATGCGCATAGATGCGGCATGAGGGAATGGTCGAGTGTCATAAGGGCATAAAGCACGCTGGCGGTGTGTGTGCTCAGCATTTCTGTGAAAGCTATTGTTTTAATGACGTCAAGGTGCTGGCGCAGTGGGATATGTCCAATAGACAATCTTGTAGACGACATCAGAATGACTTTACCCGAGGTCGAATCATTGGGAGGTTGGATTAAGGGCGTAGTGTGACTAGTGTGGCTACGTAGTTTGGGATAGCTCACAGCTTCGTTTCAGGAGCTTCATGAACATTTTCAATGAGAAGAACAGCTGTCCGAAGGTTCAGTAATGGTCGTCTACCCGCAAGGACGACGGCGAACGACCGGTATATTGGCCTACAGGCTAGAAGGAGCAGACGGCAGAGAGCAGGAGACACAAGCAACAGACTACTGGACGACCGATATCGAGTTTTACCGTGGCCACAAGGCTGCACAGTCGTGATCTATTGCCGGACTATCAGTACGATGTGTGCCATTAACGCCTGCTAATCGGTGACGGCATTTTCTATGGTGCCAGGAACACAGGAACTGGATAGATCAGCAATTGGTCGATTACTCTTTACTGAAGCAGATTTAGTCTGACTAGCGATTCTGGACGCATACACATTTCGAGAGAGCGGGGAACACACAATAACCCATCCAACAGCGTCGAAAGGCTCCGGTTTGGAGGTAGTGGAGTTCTTGTTTGGGGAAGCATAATGCTTTCACACGGACTGACCTTCACATCTTCGAAAGAGGTTCGGTCACTGGTGCCCACTATTGTACCGAAGTTCTCCATACTCACGTGCGTATTTTTACAGGTGCTATGGGTCCTGAGTTTCTCTACATGGACGACAAAGAGACACCTCATCGTACAGTGCATGTCACAGAGCTGTTGAAAAGTGAAGACATTCAACACATCGAGTGGCCGACAAGGTCCCCGAATCTAACTTTAATCAAACACGTATGGGGCACTCTAGGGAGATGCTTTGCAGCACGTCACCTGCCGCCAGCAACGATTCCGGAGCTGCGATTGGCGCTACAAGAGAAGTGGGCAGCAATTCTACAACCGCTTGTTGACAAACTTATCCTCAGCATAGACAGATGCTGTCGATCCAGCACAGCAGTCAGGGGTGATCATATCCCGCACTAACGGCAGAATGTTTCTTGCCAGAAACCTTTCACATGGACGTTTCGGTCTTCTGTCGAATTGTACTCGAAGCTCGTGTTTCAATAAGGTTCCTTGTTATCCTTTGAGTTTCTTTTTTGGAGGGTTTTGTTAACTTTTCCCATGTTCTTACGTCCTGGGGATCTTCTGGTGTTCTTTGTGTCGATTGGGATCACTTTTGCACCACGTTACATGCGATAAACCGTCCCTAATTTTTGCACACCAGTGTACTTCTTCATTACAATCGTCAATCTGTCAAGTTGTAGGGGAAAAATCTCGTTGAAGGTTTTGGAAGACAGTGCTGTAAATTTTCATTTTTCACGGCAAACACTGAGTGCAGAATGTTTGTAAGACATAATTTGTGTGCTTATTATAAACGAGCAGATGGACGGCTTGTCGAAGGGCAATGTGTTAGTGAAGTTGCCATAGTGATGGACGTGTTCCAAACGTGTTATCTCACCTTTAATTACTCTCTTTGCAACATGTTGATTACTTCTGATAAGAAAACCACAATTCAAGATGACAGATATGTTACTTTTGTAGCGAAAAGAGAGAGAAAAACCTATTCTAGGACAATGTAAAGTAACTTACCCTTTTTTTGACGCCGGGACTTGAACCACGGATCTGTCAGCTCCGGAGTGACTGCTTTCCTAATTAAGCAACGCATACTGTAAGGTTCCACCCACACGAGACTTCAAAAATTAGCTTTCCAGATAAACATCGGCGTAGCTTAAATGAAAAGCTGTTTCCTCCTGTTTCTCCTTCCGTAGGTTTGAATCTCGGCGTCGACAAAAAAGGCAAATTTTCTTTACACGACAGGTATCTGGGCAGCTTGTTGTGGAAGTCTTTTGTGGGGAGAACCTTACATGGTACATTTGTAAAATACCATTACGTTGAGAGAGAAGTCAGGCCGCGGGCCTTAGCTTGAATGTGGACCACCTAACTGTCGGTGGCCATTTGTAAGACAGATTTCCTTTTGTAGACACAGGAACTCCAACCGCGTAAATGTCAGCCTCGGAGTGATTGCTTTCTCAATTAAACCAAAGCAGACGGGTATTTGGGCAGCTTATTATCGAAGACTTTTGTGGGAAGAACCTTACAACAAATAGCGGCAGACTGCAAATGCTATCGACACTTGCGTATTTGCCGGAACCATTTCTTGTCTGTCACGTCACATTGGTTTGTATGCTCGGAAGCTTGTTACATGCGTTTCGTTAACTGCATGCCATAATCAGGAAAGATTACATTTTCGCCGGGATCTGGAAGAGTGGTGAAAAGTAATGTTGTTAGACGAATCTCAATTCACCATCCAGACTGATGCTGTACGGCACTTAGTGCGGGATTAGATGGTAACGGGTTCCCATCAACAGAATGTCAACAAAGGTGATCGTTATGTCCGATTCAGTCACGGAATATGCCGGCATTATGCATAACGGCTGAACACTGCTATACACTATTGTTGCTGGTTCCGGTGCGTCACAATGTTATTTCACCAAAATTCTTCGAGAGCCCGACTGAGACTTTTCGTTAATGAGACAGTGCTCGTCCATACAGAACAGTTGACGTGTCTGAGACACAGGAGAGTGAAGAGACTGAGCACATGACATGGTCGTATTCGTCGAACATGAATTCTATCAAGCCCAAGTGTTGGGGAACGAAATTTCCCAAACTACGGAGGAACTCGAAATTGCCTTGAGAAACGAATGGGACAATATCCCCCAACCCCTTATTGGGCAGCATAACAGCATGCAATACATTTTATTGGACAGCATAAGAGCATGCAATACATTTTATTGTACAGCATAACAGCATGCAATACATTTTATTGGACAGCATAACAGCATGCAATACATTTTATTGTACAGCATAACAGCATGCAATACAGTTTATTGGACAGCATAACAAGCATGCATAACAGGTGCCAAACGTGCCTTAGTATCAGGGGAAGTCACACACCCCACTGAGGCACTATATTGGCCGTATCGGGCATTTGCCTGTTGCCGACTGTAAAATTTGTATTTGTATTTGTATCTGTCATCAGTCCAGAGGACACGAACATATTTCTCGTGGCTCATAGAAATTGCTCAAACTTTCTTTTCTTATCTTGTATATTACAGGGCGGTACCTGTCCCACTTTTTTTCATTAATAAAGAATATCCAGTACCTCTACTAGATTTATGGAGTTTCCTTCTTTGAATCAATGTCTTTTAATAATTATTTCGATAAATGTTTCTATTTCTTAGCGATTGCCGATCAGTGTAGTATGTGTTTGGTATATTGCACAAAAGATTTGTCTAACTTTCTACTAAATTACAATTGAATCTGAAAATTATTTCGTTTCAGGAAGAAATATTAGAACTTTTGGAGAGATTTGAGAAAGAAAATGGAAAGCCTCTTGAACCCAGTAAATTCCTGGCTCCCAGTATGTCGAACAACATTTCATCCCTAGTCTTCGGTAAGAGGAGAAAGTTCGACGATCCCAAGAGAATTCTTTTGGATGATATTTTGAAACACATATCTAGGCAAGCGAACACGTTGAACTTGACGCAATTTTTCCCCATTCTGAATTCCCTATTGGAGCTACTAAACGTAAGCCATTGGTCTCGGCTCGATGATGTTTTTCAGCCCATGAAGGATTACGTCAGGTATTTGAAATTAGATATATTAAAGCAATGCATAACTTTATATCGTTATATCACAACATCAGCTCGTTTAAACTGTAATATGCACCTACGTTTGTCAAGTGTTGTTTCGATTATCATGTGTGTGTGTAGGAATTAAGCATGTTATGCAGGTTACTGACATTTTTTAATTGCTTTCAAATGGAACACAGAAATTGTTATAACATCATGCCAGTATGATTTCTGAAAAATATAAATAAGAAATCAGGATTTAATAAAATGAAACATCAAGAAGGAGTAGACAGGAAAAACTGAAATTTCGTAAACAAGCATGTCAATTTGAGAAATACAAATGTTCAACAATAAGAAACTATAAAACTTTAACATTTTTCAATGCAGATGTCATGTATTATTACACAAATTGCAAGGACTACGTGCACCAATGATTTACGGTGATGATGTTGCAAAAACTGAAGTTGGTCACATGATAACCAAGGAAAATAAAAGACAAGAAAGCACCTGGTGAGCAGACATTTGTTCTTTTAGCCTCCCTACAGAAACCGGCCTTTAGAGCTAATTTTTTTCTGCTTTTTTTCTGTTTGTTTCGTTAAACGTGCACTTGAAGAGACGACTAGCAGACGTCGCCGAAGATCGTTTTGTCAAACTGAAGAGTTCTTGAGGGGTTTTATTTTAGGTTCCCTTGTTTGGTGTTTACGTCTCATCGGAGCTGCACTATGTATACGATTTGGGCAGATGGATTGAAGAAGGGAATGCCAACCGTCGCAGAAGTGCAGGTGCATCTGAGACGTCAGCATGCTTGGATCGACGCAACCGAAGATATGCAGTGGTGACCCCTACAATTCACTACTGTCCACATTCTGCAGAGTGTGTAAGGAGCATTGGTTATTCCATTATCAGTAAGAACGGTTGCTCGAAGATTGGTCGAAAACCACTTGCAGTCAAGCCATCCTTTACAAACACTGCCTTTGACACCAACCCAACGACGTGAAAGATTTCCATGGTGTAGAGACCGATTCTCTGGCATAAGGTAGTGTTTAGTGACGACTTTAGTTTCTGTGTTCCGAATGACAGATACGAAGTGCGAGTCTGTAGGGGTCGGGAAAATAGATGCAATCCTATTCTGATTCTGGATCGTTCTGATTCTGGATACTGCTCGACAACGTAGGGCCATGGTTTAGGGTATCAGCAATATCAGTAACAGGACGTCTCTACTTCTCATCAGAAGAACAATGATGTCACGTCGGTATGTGGATGAAGTGTTGCAGATCGTTGCATTATTCGACCACTATCGGTTGCGGAACGGTCTTTTCTAGCAAGAGAGTTCCTGGCCATACATACCGAACAATAGCAGAGTAAACCTTAGAGGGTATCTATATGATTCTTTGGACAGCGTGGTCTTTAGATCTCTCGCTTGAGCTTTTGATCGATTGAGCTTTTGTGTGACACGAACTGTCGTTGAAGTGCGCAGCCTCAATGTCGAACGGATGACGAACTTTTGAGGATGGTCATTGATACCTCAAGACGCTATCGGGATGTTGATCGGTTATCTACCTCAAAGAGTCGCTGATTGAATCTGTATCATAATGAATTGCTGCTTTTATCACCCACACAGGTTATCATGCCTCCTACTGATCATCTTGTGTATTCCATAAATGTAGTGCATTAATATCTGCAAAGTAAGATCACTTATTTAGACCTCGTTGTGCTAATTTTCATCTAACTCTACTTATTTTTATGGTATTGGAGTTTCTCTGTCAGGTGGTGTATAAATACACTAAGATCGTAGTTCGGGTGTATTATTTTCTGCTGTCATGTCTTTAAGCTAAATAAATAATTTGCAATGGGTATTTATACCATGGTGACATATGCGTGAAACGTTCCATCAATTAAGTTACTTTGAGGCAAATATTCGTTTCCGGAGAGCTTGTTGCTTATTATGTCGTATTTTCACAGAACTTGATTGCAACTGTTCCAACTGTGCAACGATTACGACAGCATTACTAAGCCGTAGATCTACAGTCCGTCAACGTGATTCAGATAACACAAGATTTGGTCGGTTCGTTGATTGGAATTAAATGGCACAAGATCCAGCAAATGTCATGCTACGCTAAAGAGAAGACAAGAAAAACAACCCTCAGAATTGATCATCTGATACTACGACAGGTTCCAGCCAATCTTGCAGCCAACCTGTCACGGATACGTCCTAATGTATGCGGTGAACTAGGTGAACTAAGGTCGCCCTGTGAGTTGATCCCGTCGGCTGGTGTCCATTGAACTGCATGCGCAACGTCCTATGTTTTGTCTGCTGCTCACCAGTGAACATCGGCGGCAGCGTTTCTACTGGTGGTCAGCAAGCATACTGTAGCTTGTAATGCCCTGTTGGAAAGCACCAGCTGTTTGAGCATGATAACCAACAGGTCTTACATCTAATTTAAAGGTCTGTCAGAAAGTCAAGTTTCTGCAGCTCTAATGGATTTTGATTTAAACTAGCATTTTGCAGACATTTTTATGATGAATCCAATTCAGTGTTTACCCAACACAAAAATAAATCAAACTTCAGCTTAATTAACTTAAACATCTTAAGTAGATGTTGATCACTAGTCGTTATCACAATGATGAGATGCCACGTTTCAACCGTCAGCTACGGCCTTCATTAGGCGAATGAAGTGAGAGGTGCAGAACAGCGCTATCGATACTGTGGTTGTGAAGAAACCCCGGGGAAAACATAGTGAAGTTCACCCTGGGGGGAAATCCCATATCGGATATTAGTTGTTAGCATTGGGAGTTGGGGTGAGGTGTCGTTACAACCCGGAGAGTTGATTCGATCTGTTCACTGCTTTTTCTTTCTCTTTGTAAGATTCCCAAGACTCCAGAAATAAACGGCTGCTTCTGTTAGGGATGTTTCTGTAGATGACTTCGTGGGAATCAAAATCCGGTTCGTCTTCTTTCGGTCACTGCATGTTTTGCGATTTAGGACCTGAAGTCGGCACTGTTATACGGCACAGGTGTGTTCTTTAAGGCGTACCGAGAAAGATCTTTTGGTCTCCCGATGTATACCTTGTTGCAATCTTTGCAAGGAATCCGGTAGACGACTCTCGACAATTCACCTGGAGGGCTCTTTCACGTGCACCACCACGTCGCGAAGCGTAAAGCATGGTTTGTAAAAGGTTTTAATGCCGACCCGCCGGAGTATTCGCAATATCGCTTTGGAAACGCGTTCAACATATGGCAGGACGACTTTAGCCTTCACATCCATCTCCACGCCCAAGACCCAGAGGAGGCAGAAGTGCTGCGGTTCCTCGCAATGAATCGTTTAGGGTAGCCAGTTTGTCTGAAAGCCCTGTTGACATATTGGACCTCTTGTCTCGTAAGTTCATCTTCACTGTAGTGGGTTGCAGCACGATGATGCAAGGTTCTTACAACTGATACTTTGTGGCAGGTCAGATGGTGGGACTTGAAATCTAAATACTTGTCAGTGTGGGTTGGCTTGCGGTATACAGATAAAAAAAAAGCGGTCATTGTCTTCAGTTTCCAGTGTGAACTGGATACTGGTATTCAGACTGTTCAAAAAATCGTGGAAATCCATCTCGTTATTGGATGGTAGGACCACGAAGGTATCGTCAACGTACCGTTTCCATGCTTTGACACCAAATATATCACCACTTAGCATTTCGAGCTCAAATGCCTCCATGTACAAGTTGGCCACCACGCGGGACACAGGAGAACACGTGGCTGTACCTTGAAGTTGGCGGCAGATGGTACCTTAGAAGGTGAAAACAGTCTCATTAAAGCAAAATTCCAGCATTTCGCAGATTTCCTTCGCGCTTAAATTGGTCCTTTCATGCAATGTCTCATCTTCCTTCAAACGATCCAGAGCGGCAAACACCGCCAGCGGTGTGGGGATGTAAGAGAAAAGTGACTTAACATCAAATGACACCATCCGCTCTCCCACACTGATCCGGAGGCCCCGAATGTCCTGAGCAAATTCTTCGGAGGTCGACATAGTGCAATCAGTGGAACAAACAAGAGGTGACAACAGGTTTGCGAAATGCTTCGATAGTTGGTAGGTTGGAAACTCACAGAAGCTGACGATAGGTCTCAGTTAGATGTCTTCCTTATGGACCTTAGGCAGGCCGTAGAATCGTGGGATGTGACCCGAAGTGCATCGTAATCGGTCGTATAAGTTACGATCGAGCTTACATTTAGAATGGAATTGGGCAAGAATGCTATTCATTCTCCGTTAGCTCCTGGCAGTTGGATCAAATGGAAGGACTCCGTATGTGCTACGGTCAGAGAGCAGTGCCGAAAGTTTTTCTCTATAGACAGGAAGGCCTAAAACAACTGTGGTGCGTCCTTTGTCCGCGGGGACAAAGACGATGTTGTTGTTGTCACTTCGCCGTGCTCTTACAGCCTGTCTTTCAGACGATGACATGTTATTCCGAGGTGGTTGAGCATGGTTGAGTACTCCTGAGATGGAACTGCGAACTTGCTCTGCTATATCCCTATCTATTCTTTCCAAACTAGATTTGATCGAAGATAGAATCCTAACATTTGGAATAGACAGAGGTGAGGGAGCAAAGTTTAGTCCACGAGAAAGTACATTCTTCTCGGTGTCGGAAAGATGTCTAGAAGAGAGATTTAAAGTCCATCTATCGTCCTATTTCTTGGCTCGGGAGCGACGTTCGATGTTGGTATGAAATAAGGTAAGTTTGTCCTCATGCCTCGAGCATATGCGTTGCCGGAGAAAGTCCTCTTTACTGGTGGAACGCTCAAGAATTTGGGTCATAGCATCTTCTCGTATCAAGGAGTCCAACTGTGCCTTGAGGAGACGTAGGTTTCTCTCAGTCTGAGTCAGCGTCCTATGACAATAAGTAAGTATGCGTAGCTAGGAATCGGAAGCCAGCTGCTTCTGAAATCCGGTGTCCATCGGCAGTATCAAGTGGCTACTTCACCCAGCGAGACTGAGGCAAGACGCGATCTTTCTTGCACCTATGGTTGAACGTGAGGTATTCTTTGAAACTGGGAGAGGTTAGTGGACCACCTATACGCGTATGTGTTGTCCTTACTCCCATGTCAAAATTCCGTGTTCCATAAAGATGATGTCCTTTATCATTGCGCTAGAATCAACACCGAATGGTTGAATGACCACAGTACTCAGTTGGGCCTGCACACTGTCTTAGCCGCGTAATGCAACTGTATGAAATTTACGGTATATACTCAAGAGGTTTGCTAGCGATCGATCCACCACCACTAAACAAAAGCGAATTGGAGTTTCTTCACCGAACAGAGAAATCAATTTGCCTAGGGACCGAGTCCGATACCTCATTTCGTCTGTTCCTAAAATATGTTTCACGCCGTTATAACTGAGAGAAGAGAACTAATTCA
>JJRW01S0035719.1:7720-18679 GCA_001188405.1 Loxosceles reclusa
TCCCTATGGTGTAACAACGCTTTTTCTTAAGCCAGAATTTCGAAAATTTTGAAGATGTTATTATACCCCATGTTTGGTCACTAGTAGCACCTAGTCCGATATCGGGGCATAGCTCTTTTACGCGTGTTGAATGTTTTTTCTTATCGGTCTACGTGGGAGGAGGTGACTTTCCATAGCTGAAACCAACGCATCTAGATGATCTGTCAATCTGATAATTTATCTATCAGGATAGCTTGTTGCGGCGACGCTGGCATGAGGATATCTGCAATGCGCAGGGGCCACGGTCGTTCGCCTTCAGCGGGCGGTTCAGTGGCCTTCGTCCATGCTGGCATGCTTGGGCACGATGGCCCTGTCTTGGTGGTTGACTCCACAACTGTGGTATTCTTGTCTCGCGTTAGTCTCCTTCTATAACCGCGGCTCGCCGATCGAAAACCGTCTTGAGAGCTACTTCCCCAGCAAATCACCCTGTCGTACAAGCTTTGCAGTTCCACCCGGGACTTTGTCAGAGCCGTTTGGTTCCGCCTCTGGTCGGGGGTCCCAACTAGTGAATTGCAAGGGTAGGGAGCCTTTCGGGGTCACAGGTTGAAGCCGTGGCCAGAGGTTGGGTCATGCGTCTCCTCCTCCACGGGACTACCGCGTGCTTCTGTGCCGGGGGCGTCTGGGGTTCCGGCCTCTCCTGCATTGCGATCGGCATTTTTGGTCGTGTTTCCTGGCATTCTGCCGTCTCAGGAGAGTATATTTTCGTCTCACTAGAGTAGGTAGTTCTAATGCTTTAGTCTGCCTCCCCGCACTTCCTGAGCAATTGGCAAGCGAACATTCAGCCCTCGTCTTTATTGTCATATTGGTCCCCGCCGTTTCCCTATTCCGAATTTCCTGTTTCCCTTCGGTCCCCAAATTGTCTTCTGGACCACACTCCAGATAGAGGCGTCGTGTGGGGGCTCTCACAATTCGATCCATGCGGACCAATGCAGTTGTCTTTGGGTCATTTAAGTTTCGCGACGTAAAATTCAGGGCCCCCCCTTCGTTCAAAAATGTGGTAAGGTCCATGGGTTTTCTGGGTTAGCTTTCTTGCTTGCTCGACCTTGTATACTGGTTTGTTAACGTAAATTACATTTCCAACTTTGAGTGATTTCTCTGTTGCTTTCCCGGCGTGCTGTTCTTCCTGTTTCTCGTCTGCTCGAATGAAACTTTCTCTCCCGATTTCGTACGCTAAATGGAACTGCTCCTCCATTTGTTGAGCGCAGTCTTCGAGAGAATAATAATTAATTTATTACTTTCCCACAGTATGTGGTCTAACCTTAAGCCTCGGCTAAATAAGAGATAATTCGGGATCCCTCCTGTTGTGGAGAGAATAGCGTTATTATGTGGCATCGCCACCTGAGGTAGTTTCTCGTCCCATTCGTAATGATTTGCGCGTAAAGCCATCATAGCTTGAGCCATAAATTTCTGGTTCTTCTCCACCATCCCGTTTGTAGCCGCATGATACGGAGAACTATATCGAATTTCTACTCTCAGCTTCCTCAGGGTGTCCTGAAACAATTGCGGTCGGAAGGGTTTGTTATCGCTCTGCAGACAGCAGAGGTATCCATATTTTATGAATACATTATCTATGAGAGCGGAAAGGATGGTGTAGATTTTACGATCGGGCAGCGCAATTAACAGGTGTCGAGAAAAGTGACACATTGCGTTGAGAACATATTTGTTACTCTTGAGTGTCACTTGTAAGGAGCCGCAGAAATCGATTGAGATACATTAGTGGTGGAACGTGGAGACGCAATTACGTTGCATTGGAGCTGGTTTTTAATTGCTGTGTCCACGACTCTTAATGCAAACTTCACATGACTGCAGGTAATTCCGGGCGTCCGAGTAACAACCCTGCCAGAAATATGTTAGATCCAATCTCTCATATGTTTTCTCGTGGGAAAGGTGGCACCCTACCTGGTCGTGTCACAGATACAATACTCTGCCTCTTAATTGCTTTGGGACAACGAGCTGTCTAATGAGTTCCCCCACGCGTTCTGCCAATTGCGGCTGACGTCAGATGTTGCAGCAACTACTCGTGATCAAGGTAGTATGTATCGGAAGATTTCCTGTTTTCCAGAGGGTAGCCCTGCTTCAAGTCTTGAATAAAGGGAAAGAAGTCCGGGTCCCCCCCGCTGTGTCGCACGTATTTCTCCTGCATCGGTTAGGAAAAATGGGGCGTTGCAGGGACTGTGTCTGTACATGCGTACACCTCGACTTCAATGTTTGCATCTTGCCCGGAGTGTTGCTGTTGAGCCAGCTCATCGTAAGTCTGTTGGGGATCGTCTATCATGCCTGCTCGAGTTAGGGTATCCGATATTACATTGTGTTGGCTTGGGACATGTTTTGCAATATAGCGAAATTCGGAAAGCGCCATCGCCCAGCGAACGGATATAGAGTTGAAACTTTTTAAATTCAGCAAATAAATAAGCTCCCGAAAATCGGTCTCTAGTGTAAATTCCCGAAACAAAAGATATTAGCGAAAGTGATCCACCGCTGAGTAACGTTGTTGAGTCCTGCTTAATTTCTTACTCATATACCCGGTCGAGCGGATCCGTCCCGTGTTGTCTCTTTGGGAGTGGCACGTTGCTACTGCTTCCTGGCTCCCGTTCGTCGACTTTATTTGGGAATTATTGGAAATTTGGGAACGCCAGTATCGGCGCGGATATTAACTTCTGCTTAAGGTGCTAATAGGTCAGTTTGCATCTCTCATTCCAGAGAAATTTCTGACCCATCCTTGAAATAGTCAAAGGCACAGGGCCTCTTCTGAATAGGCTTCTTGTATTGCCGAAAGAAATTGGACACCACAGAAAACGTTGTCCCTGCTTAACTGTTCTAGGCCGAGGGAGATTTGCTGTGGCCTGAAAGTTGCGTGCATCGGGCTGCGCGCCTTGCTAGCTTAGCTCATAGCCTAGGTAGGGCACCTTAGGTTTCAAGAACTGACATTTCTTGGGGGACAATTTTAAAGTATTCTCTCTGAGCCGTTTTAAAACCGACTCCAGTCAGTGTAAGTGCTCATCGAGAGTCCCTTAGTAGACCAGAATATCGTCCAAATATGCGAAGACTTTATCTCGCCTAAGATTATAAATGAAGGCGTTGGCCGTCCGTTAAAATGTCACAGGAGCGCCACACAAACCGAATGAGAGTTTGCGAAAATTGAATAAACCGAATTCTGTTGCAAATGCTGTCCGGGCAATGTATGGGCCATGGACATTAATCTGCCAATACGCTTTAGTAATGTTCATGGTACAAAATAGCTCGCTGTCCTCTAGATCCTGACTAATCTCGATAATTTGCGGGACGGGGTGGTTATCGTTCACCATTACCTCATTTAAAAGCCGATGATCTACATATAGTTTAAACTGTTCATTCTTCTTTTTCACGAGAAGAGCGGGGGCAGTGTAGGGGCTGTTACTTTGTTCGATTATGTTTGCTTGGTAGAGCTCCATCAGCTAGCGCTCCAATTCGGATCTGAGAGCTCGCGGGGTCCGATGCGGACGTTGCTTGATGAGTGTGGGGTCGGTGACCTCAATTTTGTGTTCATATAATGGCGAAGTACCAATTTCACTGGAGTCTCCGGCAAAACAATTTGTGTATTTCATTAACAGCCTGATTAACCTTGTTGTATATTGCGGCTCTACGCCTGATAGGGGGGATATGTTGTCCTTTCACAGTTACAGTTCCTGTATTTCAAAATATTTTTCAACTGTGGCTATGACCATGTGTTTATTCAGTATCACCGGGGGTCACTGAGGTTATCGATTACCACGGGAATTTTTCCTTCGCTGGTGACTCGATGTAAACGGGGGGTAACATTTATCCTTCGTCTCTTCAACCTGTTGTCTGGCAGCACCAAGACATCTTCCTCGTCGCCTGACCGTGTTCTGCGGATTTATGTGGAACGGCTTGCTCGACTAGGGATCAACATGCACTTTCCTGCTCAGCGTCAGAGCTCCGCCACGCTAATCAGCTCGGTGGCCTCGTCGTCGCCCGCAATCCTCATCTTTAAATTCTTCCCTATAAGCATTCCCTTATCTGCGTCTATTAAAAGCTTCTGGGGCTACAGAAGCTCGAAATCCGCTATTCCTTGTCACGAGTGCCCTAACGGCTGTGTTGAGGCGATCATGGGATGTATGAATGAGCGGTTGCCTATGCTAATGTGTATATGGGACACCCCCCGGATATTCGAAGAGGTTTCCACCTTCTCCTCGTATATTAATATCTATTGTGCGGAGTCTGAGTTTGGTTACATTACGTCTTTCGATTAACCGGAGATCGACAAGCAAAAGTCCAACCCCCGAATCTATTAACAATCGAAATTGGATCCCCCCTGCATAGGCGGTAACTATGGGGGTGGACCCGACCAGAATACCCTGTTGTGGGTTTTAGCGTCGAATATACAGGTTTTAGCGTGAATTGGGAGAACAGTTGGGAAACCTCTGTTCCCCCATGACCATTTAAATGTCCATTACTCTTGTTTTGAAACCCAACATTGTGCGTAGTGCGTCTCTCGTTCCTCAGGCTTCCTTCTTGCAGTGCGCGATTATGGCCTGAGTGTTTTGCGCCTGTTGCAGCAAACCTTAGGTTGGTCGGGTTCGGGGACCTTGTTCCCCTCGACAGCGCAAACTCTCGAAGTGTGAGCGATGAGTTCATGAGCCTCCGTCAAATTGGCCAGTCTGATGGCCTCGTGTGTGTGTGTCAAAAGACTTTAGGTTGTGTTCCAACACTGCGCTCTGTATTTTTGAGTAATCATGATAAAATTGTAGACAGTTTTACCTTGTCAGCTAAGTGATCTGAAAAATCGCTGTACTGGATTAAGCCATACGCATTCGCCTTCGATTTCAGCGGAACTGGCGGACGTTCTTGCCGTGCTTCATCCGGCATCCTTTGAACCACTGTAATCGGGTTGTTAATGGGAACTGCCTCTCAAAGTGCTCAAGAAGTAACCTTTAAAATCATCAAAACTTGTGGTAGTTCGTATCTCGCTATCATTTGCAAGAAATTCTGCAGCATTCCCGCGAATTTTACTCTTTGTTACCAGAAGTTTTTCTAGTTCGTTCCATCCAGCTATCTGCGCTGCTTGTCTCAATCTGCTCAATAAACTGCTTTGGGGTCATTTGCTGCCGTAAAATTTGCGATCAGCCCTAAATACCCTGCTACATAATTGCTCGGTGGCCCCTGCTGACCATTGACAGACGTGAAGTTTAATTGGTTTTCGACAGGCATTTTAGTATTTTATTTTGAAAAATCAGAGTTACAAATCAGTTATTTTGAAAAATCAAAGAATGAAAAGCTATCTTCTAACACTCCCTTCTATCTTTTAACACCGACGTTCCTGTTGCTATTTTCCCTGATGTAAATTATTCCAAGAGAAAAAAATGGATAGGTACGAGACGGGGTGGATATAAACAAACTTACTTTCTCCCTCCAGTGTGGATACAATGAATAGGAGGACGGTGGGGGTCGTTTAACGGTCTTTTGGTGATTTGTCTCGTGAGGATTTTGCGATCCTGGTCGGGGTACCAGTTTTTAGATAGAAATCAACACTGTTTTAACAGATAAACATTTACTTATATAGCAACAAGAAAGTCGACAAAACCCGGGGTTTCTACCTGGAAACACATAGGTGGTTTACCCTTGTTTCAATATCTATAATAATCATTTGTTTGTGGAGACCTTAATTGCCCCAGTTACGTGAGTCTGTTATTCCCAATTACATTCAAGTCACAACCATCAACTTGTTCACCCTAGTTTGATAGTTAATTCCCTTTATACTTTTGTTTACAATTTCTGTTAAGAATGATTGTGGTTTTGATCACTTCTCATGCAAATTACAACTTGATATGCAAAGGGTCGGAAGGACTTCAAGTTAACATGCAAATAAACTGAATTCAAAAGCTATTTAGAACATGTCATACAATATCAGTAACGACGAAAAACATCCTAATATTACATACATACGTTTCATATGAGTAACCTAACATAACGTAACATATGAGTTTAAATGAGCAGATTAATGGATATTGGTCAAGAAAACCGGTCATGCGGGAATACTTTCACATTTACAATTGGTACCCGACCAAAAAGTGGGGGAGAGGAGGTGTTAATGCCGCGTGCTTGTTTCGGGGAACGCTTCCACGCCCCCGATTGCTCTTTGCTTAAACCATATAGGTGATGGTTTCGTTGTCCAGTTCAGCAGGTCGGGAAAACTTAGTCACGGGAGCTGGCATCGTAATGGCAATTGTATTTAGTTGAACTTAAGTTTACTTTACACATTTAAACATCTGAAAACTCAGATAGAAGGTTTCGAACGAACTTACCTTCCGTTGCAGATGCAGCATCGTCGTCGGCTGGAATCCACCAAGAAGGGAGGGGGGTACAATTTAACTGCTAGAATCCTTTTCGAGGGTTTACTGCTAACTCTTGCTTGTGTCGCCGGCTCAATTAGGGGTCCTGTTTACTTGGGATTTCGTGTCTCGTCACACACAAAACTTTACTTGCATACCGGCCTGTTCACTATTTCTTCACGGCCCATTTCTTGTAAGTTTGTCTGTGTATCATCAACATTCCACTGCCGTGTTTTTCGATGCATCTTTACTTTTTCCTAGTTCGAGGATATATCTCCCCTCCCGTAGTTGTACTGTTTTTAGGCCTTCCACCAATGCCTGGCCCTTTTTCGGCACAGGGCCTGTAGTTTAGGTCCCCTTACCCGGGTGAAGTAATCGACGCATATTTCGGGGGGTTGGTCCCTAGCTCTCATTCGTGGCCTGCCCCCCCCCCCCTCTGCCGGATGGAGCGATGGAGCGGATGGAGCGGATTGTTGTTTTCCGTTTATTCCTCCTCCTTGGAAGACCAGCATTGTTTACTTTAGCAGATGGCGCGTCATCCCCATCTGGACCCAGCTGCCGGTCGCATAGTTTACGGCCTTTTTTTGACATTTATGCCTGGGTCTTTCTGGCGTCTATGTTCACAGATACAAAGCGTTTTTCCCTTACTGTCGGATTGCGTCTCGATCTCGGGTCCTTGGGTCAAGTTTATGAGTCGGTTCTTTCTCAGTGTTCGGTCTCTTTTCTTGGTTCCGAGACGGACATTTAAACTGGAGGGGGAGGGGGGTCGGACCAGTGGTCGTGTCTTCGTGAAGTCATGGAAACCTCCGAGCTCTGCATCTTCTGTGGGTCCCTTTCATGCTTTTCTACTTTAATATGTCAAAGCTAGGTGGTTGGTCTGTTGAATGGATTTCGTTGAATTCTCAGTTCTGCCCGACAGCTTTCCATTCATCGTGTGTGGAATTCCTTTGTTTACCCCTTTGTTCGGTCAGCTTTCGCGTCCTTGTTTGGTTTGTTATTAAAAATAAACTGATGTAGTAGCGGGGTGAAAGACCTGTGACAATAATCTGGCAATGGCAACTTGGAGCAGAAGGTAGTGATTCTTTGTCAATCGGCTAGAAATAAAAATCCCGTTTGAACAGCAGAGTCTTGAAGTATTTTCAGAGCGCGTGTAAAAATACGCTCTCTGAAGGTCAGTAGTTTTTAATTGTCCTCAGTAGCTTTTAATTTTCTTCCGTGGCTTTTAATTTTCCTCAGTAGCTCTAAATTTTCCTCAGTAGCTTTTAATTCCTCAGTAACATTAATTCGCTCAGTAGCTTTTAATTGTCCTTTTAATTGTAAATGAAAATCTTTCAAATTGTGTTCATAATGTAAATATGTACGTTCATATATTTTAAAGTCTTTGTTGCGATTAGTTTATATTCAAGTTAATTTAATTCATTTACTTTCAACTTTAACATATTTCATGAATTCACATCATCAGTATATGTTTAGCTACATGATGTTTCATCCATGAATGTCTGCTAGATGAAAACACGGAAGTGGAAGTGTTTCTAACATAGTTTTGATTTGAAAAACCCCGTGTGTCAAAGAGTCACAAATTATAGTTCCTCGGACCACATATACGGCCCGCATATTTACAAACTCATGACCCACAGCGAAGAAATGTGAATCATTCATAAAACAAAATTTGTAATCAAAGTTGACTTAGTTTACATCAGTCTATGAACATACCTTAGATTAACAACCTTAGAACAACTTAAGTTTATTTGTTTTTGTAAACATGTAGAATAATCTTGTATCATAGAAAAGGCCGAATCTACGAATAAAAAATTTCCTTTTTTCCTTAACTCCAATAATTTAGATGAGTATCACTCAGCTCGACAGTAATCTGACATACACGACAAGCTAAAAAAATGAAACCAGCCCTACCTTATGGAAATCCGTGTGCTCGCAGCCAGTGGGAGAAACGTGTTACGGACACGAGCAAAATATATAAAAACAGGCTCGAAACTTGAGCAATCATCAAGATTTAATTTCGCTGCAACGTTGATAAAAGAAACGATTTAACATATTTTAATAGACAGATATGGTTCAATTCCGGGGGAAAAAATCTCCACAACAGCGACGTTGGTAGACTGTCCCCGCTATACAGCAGTCAGCACGTATCAAACAAATAGGAGACTTTTTGTGACGCCGAGTGCCGACCACGCCTTACTTAAATCAGTGTTCAGTGCAAACTTGCTTATCTTGGTCGAAGAACTAGGAAGGATACTTGTGAATGGGATTACTTTTCATTTCAATGGTGGTGATTGGCCCCAAGTATCTTCAAACTCAGTTCATCCTGCACTTTGGACATAGTTCTCTGTAGCCACACACCCATTCATTCGCCCATGCTCGCAGACGTTTATTGTTATAAGCACTTGCAATGGGCGCGTTATCGTAGGCATTCGACCGTTGATGATTGGAAGAGGGTTGCATCGTTAGACGAATCGCGATCACGTGAGTGGTGCAAACTTTCATTCAATGAATCATTTGCGCTTGAATGCAGTGTAAAACCCACCCAAGTTGACGGAGGAGTTTATTCTTGATGGTGCAATATTTTCTGGGGGGGACAATTCACATTGTATGAACAATATAAACACTCCTATTTCAACAACTACTCATACTTAAATTTGTAGGATAGAAACAGTTTTGACAGTTCCACCCTCGAAATTGTACCCAAAATGGCACGTCGTGCATTACAACAAAATAAATCGTGCATTACAACAAATGTCGTCTCAGTCCCCATGAAGAAAGTTAAGACCAGAAAGAGAAAGAGCGGAGAATGAGAGGAAAAAAACATTGTTGAAAAGATATAAGTTAATACTCAGCGTAGTACATACCTCTGAGAGCAAGAGCTTGATGACGGCTGAGCATAGCTCATGCCACCATCAAGCTCTTGCGCTCAGAGTCTCGCCTATTCTTGGAATACGAAGAGTAATGTGCTGCGACCGTAGTACCCGAACAATTTAATGTTTAATTTAAAAAATTGCTTGCCACAGCATGGAACAGGTCGGACATTGCCAGTGCTGGGCTTCGAACTCATGTCTCCTTGACTTCAGAGCAGAGGGTGCTCCACCTACTAAGTTACACTAGTGGTGAATGAAAATGCTCTATACGAAGTGTGTGTGGGGGGGAGGGGGCATTAGAATGATCTTTGCTAATCCTTGTGCCATTAAAAATTTCAATTTACCAAACAAACAACCAACCATCCATATATATTAAACACTTCATTTAAGTTAAAGAAGGCGTTTCACGCACGCTATGATGATCAAGTTTCAAACCACAGTGGTGAATGAGTACATTGACAGATTTACAAGTCATGCAAATTCCGAAAGATTTTACGAGTTAACGAAAGTTGAGATATATTTATTATTTTATTCCTAATGTGGCACTGTGTTGTACACGTACCTTTTCTTATACGAATGAAATCTTGCATTATTAAAAAAATATCGTGTGGATTAGGATTTTAATAGTTTATTTACATCGAATTCGTTCAATCATCTCAATAGCTGGAAAGTGGGGAACATTCTCTCCGTAAGAACGAAAAGCTGACCGAGCTTACATAATCCAGAAGCGAGACGGAAACTTAAGTGCCGCGAAACTAGTATCCATTTGCGATTGTAAATAGGAAAGCAAATAGTAAAAGAGCCTTGCGGGAAATGCCTGGAAGTTAAAGTCAAAGGGGCGGGATGTGGAAGAAATCCGCCAAGGATATAAAATTGCACTAAAGCATTAAAAACAGATATTCGTGGATAACTTTAATAAATCAGCAAGTAATCTATCCCAACGCTTGCTATACCTAAGAAACAACTGGAACTGATGTTTGTTAAAGGCGGTGAACTGCACGACGTCGAGAAATGACAGTTTGACAAGAAGAAGCGGTGTTGGTCTAACTAGCTAGCTGTTAAAGCAAGATGCATGGGCAAGGAAAGATATTTTTTCCTATTCTGTTCATGAACTCAATATTCTCCAATTCGAGACTAAAAAAAAATTATACTTCCAGCTTGTGTGCACTGGGTCATATGGGGCTTTTCGTTCTTTTTTTCAGGTTAAAATTCGCCTTGATGTTGCAAACTGGTTATGTTTTAAACGTATCCTCAATTGAACAAATATGTATATTAAATGCAATATTTACTTGCTTAAATGCAAGGAAACATCGTTGTTCAGGATCGGACAAAGAAATTCAAGATTTTAAATAAATCCCTACTGTAACATTTTATATGACAATTTTTAATAATTCATCGTAGCAGCTGAAGCAGTTGAATCTTTTTCGACATTTTATAAAACTTTCAGCTATGAAGAGATTGCCCTACGTTGTCGAAAGTGAGACATTTTTTAACTTGATACTGTTAAATATTTAGTGGTGAAAGAATACACGGCTGGATTTGCGTCGATTCAAACCCGCAACTCCAGTTGCTGATCGTGTTTTGTATCACTGCTCTAAAGGGCACGCCCGGTTTGTTCGCTTATTTATGGCGTTTCAAATGCCCCATAATGGTTTCTTAGTTCTAAAACTAATTTCACCTTTCGTGCTCACAAGCACCTTCTTTCCAGAATCTTGTTTAGT
>JJRW01S0035754.1:5891-17242 GCA_001188405.1 Loxosceles reclusa
CTCGGGTGGGATGACCCGGCCGCCCACAATCGGCCGGGTTCAGAGCCTCGGTTAAGTGACTTAGTGGTGCAGAGCCCCGCCAGACCGAATACGGGCTGACATATGGGGATACACCGTCACCGACCTATCCTGAACTACGATCCTGCCATCACTGCACAAATGTCGGGATAACCCAAGCCGTGACTCCGACCCGAAGATCAGAGTTCGTGCCCAGCCAGAACGGCAGCCTTCCAAAAACGATATGTCTGAGATCTTATCCGTAGTAAAGGAAACCCCTTTTGTCAACGCCGGACTCGTACCACAGATCAGTCAGCTGCGGAATGACTGCTTTTATAATTAAGCTATGGCGACAAGTATATGGACAGCATATTATCGAAGTATTTTGTGGGGGGTCACAACATCGTTTTTTACGTTGAAAGTGAGAGAAAGGAGTCAGGGTATACGGACTTGACCTCAAGTAGGGACATTCAACGGCCAAAAGTCCATGTGTGAGCACAAGTGTGGGTCCATGAATTCGGGCGCCACTTGTAAAGATACTTCTTTTTGTAGACGCCAGGACTCGAACCACGAAAACCAAACCACGATTTCCAAATTAAGGTACGCCGGCAGATATCTGGACAGATTATTATCAAATTATCTTTTAGGAGAAACATCACACAGTTCAATAAAGAACAAAATATTTAAAAATGAGAATTATCATCAAAATAGTGTGTTCTATATTAACACCATCCTCCTTACTCTAACAATATTATCCTTCAGCCGGAAAATCTTCCGGCTTAAGGATAATATCCGGAAATGCTTTTCCAAATAATTCAATTTCACTTTTGGGTGAGTTATGTATACATATTATGCTTTTGTCTTACACAATGGAACACTTAATGACTTTTTCTTTGTTCTTCGATCCAATTAGCTGTATAGGCTGAAACGAGTAAGTTTCCTTGGAAAATGAAAGTGAAGATTACATCCCGTACATTCTATGTTTTCATTCGAGAAACTTCTTTGCAGTTTGTAACATCTCTTTACGGTAATCCATTTCAACCTTGCTCCCTCCCTATGCCACACTTTCCGAAAAGAAATTGTCGTAAGCAATAAATCTCTGCTTCAACCAGACTTATATCAAATAACTTATTTTCTAGAAGCATTTGGCATCAAAAAACTCTCTTCTCTCCTGTCAGTGAATTTCACCAAGTTATCCGTACTGAAGTTCTAACTACATTCTCAACAACCGCCCCCTGTTCGTAAACCAATGACCTCACTTCCATTTTCTCCGTTAATCAGTTCTAAAATAGATTGTACTTTCTAACGTTAACTACCAATTTAAATTTCCTTTCCAGAAATGTATGTTTTAATGGCTCAAAAAATGCCATTTTTTAATGAAAAAAAGAATGGTGGTATAGTGGTGTGCAATAAAAGTGCATCACATGCTCCATTCGGTATCTGTACAGAAAATAATACTTAATTTGCATGAAAAATCCGCGAACTGTTACAAATGAAAGGAAAAGAAAGCGGCTATACTTTTTACCCGAGTACAAAATAGGTTTTTTTTGCTGCATAATTAATGCTAGATAAAACACCTTTTAACACAACTTTGGAAAGCTAAATAAATATTTACAGCTGTATCCATCGTGAACAATAGATGACGTTAGCAATAATCGTAGCATTCAACTGCCAAAAGTGAAAATCTTGGTTGTAATAAAATGTTCTTGCATTAATATTTAGTGGAGCTACTCCTGAATACAGATTGGTGACAGCCGTGCAACAACGAGGCGAAGACAACATGAGATTTTAAATATGTTCACGGGGTATTCCATGGAATCATACGATGCTTCTGTTGTCTGCAAATCAATGACCCAGGTTTCTTTCTCAATACCTTCCCAACTATCCTCTACCCCAAATTTCAATCGGATTTTAATTCGGACTGTTTCCAAGATATGGCAAGGTAGAGATCTTATATCTCTTACGTATGGAAATGTGTCCAAAACATAAACTCTATGCAATGTAATCCGTGTATTTTGACCTGGCATGTTGTATTTATTGCTTACGCTCTGTGACACGGAGCCAAAGCATCCTGGAATATGCATTTTCATACATTTTTATATTGATCTTATATTGCAAGCAAGCGATACCTCCTGATAATACCTTCACTTTCACGGGCATTAACAGTACCATTGGTAAATTCATGTTGACTAATCCCTCATAAGTAAAATACACCCAGATCATCACGGACACATAAAATTGTTGAATCTAGGCACGAAGCAATCACGGTTAAATTTTTAATAAATTCTACTTCGAACTAGTTTTTGATCTTCTGGTCAGTTGTGATTGCATTTGGACTCCTCAGAGAAAATAACGCCTTTTCATTGCTCAGTGCTCCATTTTACATGTTCTTTAGTTCACTTTAGAATCTAGGATCTCATCTTTCCTGTAAGTGCTAGCTTCTTCCTCTCGCGGCGTGCAATGAGCCCGTCTTTAATCACACGTCTACGCTCATTACCACACCTACGTCGATACCTAACTCTGCTTCTCATACAGTCCCGCAATTCTTTGAGGTAGTTTTTCTGTTTTCGCCTCATAGATGAACAAACAATACTCAGATCATGTGCTGAAGTCAATCGTTTTCAGGCTTCCTGTTCACTGTACTAGTTTGAAAGAATTCATTCAGCAAAAGAACTACACTGGAGTGATTTCAACCGGATCATTCTGCTACATGGGGTTGTAAGGTTCTTCTCACAAAATGCTTGGATAATAGGCTGCCCAGATATCCGTCGACAGAGCTTAACTGGAAAAGTGGTCACTCCGGTGATGGCAAATCCTTAGGTTTGTATCCGGTTTCGCTTCTTTTCAATGGCACTCGAAGAGGTACTCACACTAGTGGCCAAGTACCGAACCGTTAGGTCTACCACTCGAGGTCAAGAGGTACCATGATGTCTCTCTCTCTCTCTCTCTCAACGTGGGGGAGGATGTAATTTTCTCCCAAAAAAGACTTCGATAATCAGCTCCCCAAATACTTGTCGGCGTAGTTCAAATGAAAAAGCGATGTCTCTCCTGAGGTGACAAATCCACAGGTTTGAATCGCGGCTTCGACGAAAAGGCAGTTTTTTTTTTTTTTTTTACACCGTGCAGAAAAGAAACAAAGCCTTCAATGCAAGAACAACACTTTTTTAAGAAAAATTAACTACACTGGCGTGAAAAATTAAGGACGAAGCTGAAAAATTAGCGTATGAGCGGAACGAGCAGACAGGACGGAGCGAAAGATCAATCAGGAGACCTACGAGGATCAGACAACTTAGGGCATGTGTATAGATGCAGCATGTCAGAATGGGCGAGTGTCAGAAAAGTATAAAGAACGTTGGCGGTGTATGCTCAGCATTTCTGTGAAAGCTATTGCACGGTGTACATGAGTTTCAACTACGTCAAGATGCTGTCGCCGTGGGATATGTCCAATTGGGAAACCTGTAAACGACATCTGGATGACTTTACCCGAGGTCGAATCATTGGGAGGTTGGATTAAGAGCGTAGTGTGACTAGTGTGGCCTCGAAGTTCGGGATCGCTATCGTTTCTGGAGCTTGAGGAGCATTTCGAATGACAGAAATAGCTGTCCGAAGGTTCAGTAGTGGTCGTCCACACGCAACGACGGCGGGTAACGGCCGGTATATTGGCCTACAGGCTAGAAGGAACAGACGCAGACAGCGAGAGACATCGCAAGACATGAAACAGACTACTGGACGATGGATATCGTGTTTTACAGTGACCCGGAGGCTGTACAATCGTGGTCTATTTGCACGACTACCACTACGGTGTGTGCCATTATCGCCTGCTAATCGGTGACGGCATTTTCTGTGGTGCCAGGAACACAAGAACTAGACAGATCAGCAAGTGGGCGACTACTCTTTACTGATGGTAACAGATTTAGTCTGACTAGCAATTCTAGTCGCATACACATCTAGAGAGAGCAGGGAACACGCAATGACTCGTCTAACATCGTCGAAAGGCACCTGTTTGGTGGGGTGGAGTTCTTCTTTTGTAAGGCATAATGCTTACACCCGGACTGACCTTCACATCTTCCAAGGAGGTTCTATCACTGGCGCTCGCTATTGTACCGGGGTCCTATTTCCTCACGTGCGTCTTTTTACAGGTGCTATGGGTCCTGAGTTCCTCTACATGGACGACAACGCGACACCTCATTGTACCGTGCATGTCCCAGAGCTGTTGGAAAGTGAAGATATTCAACGCATCGAGTAACCGACATGGTCCCCGGATCTAAATCCGATCAAACACGTATGGTATACTCTAGGGGAATACTTTACAGCGCTTCACCTTACTCTAGCAACGATTCCGGAGCTGCGATTGGCGCTACAAGAGGAGTAGGCAGCAATGTTTCAACAGCTCGTTCACAACTTTGTCCTCAGCGTGGGAAGACACCGTCGATACTGCATAGCAGTCAGGGGTGATAATATCCCCTACTAACTGCTGGATGTTTCTTGCCAGAAACCTGTCACAAGGACGTTTCTGTTTTCTGTCGAATTGTACTCTAATCTCATGTTTCAATAAAGTTCCTTGTTACCCTTTGGTTTTCTTTGTTGGATATTTTTGTTAACTTTTCCCATGTTCTTGCGTCATGGGGATCCTATGGTGTCCTTTGTGTCGATTGGGATCACTTTTGCACGACGTTACATGCGATAAACCGTCTCGTCCTTAATTTTTGCACACCCGTGTACATGAAGAGAGCCATAAAAATAAAAAGAACAAAAACTCACAGAGATCAACAGTTTCAACCCGCGTTTAAATCCACAAGTATATAAATTATTAATAAAAGCAGAATCAAAGGTATTTGCTTACCAAGGAATAGAATTACAGGAGGATATTCCGTATTGTTGCGTTGAATCTATCATTGTTCACAACAGCAAATTGCATGATTGTTAGACTTCTCTCGCAGTCAGTCAGACCAGATGCTTCCACAAACAACCTAAAGCACCTTGGTTAAATCGGAACTTTGGCCAAACCGAGTGAAGTTTACCTTATTTGATTTTGTAAATGTTTGCTTTCAGAGGTAAATATGTTATATATGTCTGTGCGCAATGGAAAAATTTTCCCTTGACTAGGTATATTTAATGCGCACAATTTCCATGTGTGGCCAACCGATAATCCACACGCAACACGACCACATGCATATCAACAACGATTCTCTGTGAATGTGTAGGCAGGTATTATCAACGACATTTTCATTGTCCCATACCTACTACTGAAGCCACTCAATAACGAATGTTATCCTATTTTCCTGAAACAGAATTTACCAGAACTGTTGCAGGATGTGCCAATCGCCATTCGTAACCGAATGTGGTTTCAGCATGATGGGGCGCCAGCCCACTTCACTGGTGTGCGCACTTACCTAAATGCCACCTTTGGGGATCGATGGACTGGACGTGGTGATCCAGTCCCTTTGCCACCCATAGCTTCCGATTTATCGATCCATAGTTAGTTTATACGGTAATATCTGAAGAGTCTTGTTTATGTGACTCCACTTGACTCAGATGAGGATCTCGTTGCTCGAACATCTGTAGCTGCTGCAACTCTGCCTGAAATACCTGGAATCTTTGAATGTGCACGCCAATCGCTACACTGACGCTGCCAAGCATGTATCACTGTTGGTGGACGCAAGTTTTAACAGTTATTGCAGACATTGCAAAGACGCTGTTCAGAAAATACCTTGTCTTTCTTTTAATGTAGTTCCTGTGTTTGCGCCTCACCGCGTCACTTGCGCCCACACTTTCCTTTACAATAAATGATTGTAACAGTGTCCTACACCAACCCTTCAAGTTTGTATCATGAATTCGAGATCACCCTGTATAAATTTTTATTTGTGTATGACTACGCCTTCATGGTGTGTGATGCTTTACAAATGAGTGTATATGGAACACGGCAGTCCATTGAATAGTACTCCGTTCGTAATCCAGTTTCGTACATGCAGTCACTCAATTTTGTACAATTCGTGCTATGGTTGAAACAATCTAGAGTTCATTGTTTTTGCGCTGCTATAAAAATTTGGCCCCGCTAAGGCAATTTTCGTGAAAACAAGGAGCATGAAAAAGAAACATATAAATTTCATCTCTAAGCGTGAAACAATTTCATCTCTAAGCGCTTCTGGCAAATGAAGAGAGAATAACGATTCCGAATTTCAAAACAAAGAACATAAAATAACATCACGGAGAATAATGATCCAATAAATATTCAATTTGAGATACATAGGATTCCCTCGTTTTTCTTGCTGTGATTTGCAGCGCGCTTAGAATTTGAAATGCTCGTTTAAGTCCGCGATTACTTATCTCTATTGATGGACGAGCTGTCTTTGGTGGTTATGTGCTCTCAATTGATGAGAGGTGCATAAACTAGAGAATCGAGTTTCGGATATCAGTTCTGACTGTCGGAAGGAACCAAACCACAGTCGATTATTTGAGACGATTTCGACGATAAGGAATCGATTGTTTTTGAGCGAGTGGCAACAAAACGATGTGGCTCATTTTCTTCTTCTTCTTTTTTATCGATATGGGAACTTTTAAATTCGCCTGCCTGCTATTTGCTGCGGAAATCGAAAATTCTACGATGCAAGCTATACTTTGCGCTTTTAACTGATCGAAAAGCGATCCATCGTCGCTTCCAAGTTTGAAGGAAGAAATAGATAGTAGTTAGGGTGTCTTGTTTTGTTTTCGAGACGGTCGTTTTCTTGAAAGAAGTTTGAATTGAAGAGAAATTCAATATTTGAAATATGTAATCAAATTGTCTCAACAAGGCATGTTTGGCTGAAACGAAAATTTTCCGTTTCTTAGATATTTTATTATTATTCTGCAGATATTATTAGATGCATGGCCAAAAGACAAAAGCGTGTTCTTAGTCCATTCAGTAAATACCTATTCTGCGCGTATTGCTGTTTCTCACTGTTAAACAATATATTTCAGCTCTAGCATTCTTTCTATACTAAATTTTGCATTGTACTTTCCTTTCCAACTACAAATACTTCAACTGTTTGAAATTTATAGAACGGTATTTATTCCCTCGCTGTTATTCAAACAATCTCTGTTTACATATGCAATTTTTGCTCAGTTACATACATGGAAGTTACTAATTGAAATTTCTGTTTTCCTGTTTCCTAGCATTCCTTGTTATTATTCCTTGTTATAATAATATCTCATAACTGGAATATTATAGTTTCCATTACAGAAAAATACATATTGTTTGCACATTATCAGAAAATATATTATTTTGCAAGTTTTTCTTTGTGAGTTATTTCAGTTACAAAATGTGCTATGATTGACACATCCAAAGTTGCAGAATTGTCTTTTGGAATAATATGCACACTCGGCGGCCAGTTTATTATGTCCACCTACTCAATATATCTTGGGACCCGTAATTTGCCGCCAAAATACAAATGCACATACAAAATAAAAGTCAGCAACAAGCAAAGGCCCGCCACGGCTGACCACGTCAAAGATCTATAAAACAGCGGAGACTCTCTCGTCGTCAAATATATTAGCATAAATTAGGGAACAAGAGTTCCCTCGTTACAACAAAAGAAAACAAAATCGCATGGAACAATTGATTACAAAGAAAAATATATACACACATCTACCCATAAAACCCATAATATAAATGAGGACCTTTCCATATTCATAATATTAGCCTAAATTAGGGAACAGAGTTCCCGCGTCACAATAAACAAACAAATATAGAAGAAAAAAATGAATTAAAATTGCATGGAACAACTATGTACTAAGCGAAATATACCCCATCTACCAATAAAATCTATAAATTGCGAAGACCTTTACCGTCTTCATATGCATAACATTAAAGTAAATTAGGGAATAGTGTACCTTTTTTACACACACATATATTACAACAAACAAAAAACACAAGAAACCATTAAGCATGAGAAGACCAACTCCCAAGAATTAAAAAACCAAAACACAAGAACATACAAACATTGCAAGGTTCTTCCCACGGATGACTTCGATAATAAGCAACCCAGATACCTGTCGGCGTAACTCTAAAGCGGTCACTCTAGAGATGACAGATAAGTAGATTCGACTCCCAGCGTCGACATAAGTGAAGTTTCTTTACAACATGTAAGAGAACACTTACATTCACCCCAGCAATGGAATATCGTTGTAACTCTCCTAGGCTGTTTAATGAGATGTTGATAGCTGGCTGAAGGGTTCTAAGACGAGCTGTGGTGGATGGCACGCATGGTGGGTTCTGCTCATTGATGCCTTTATCAACCACGTCCTAGGCGTTTTCAATTCGTTTGAGATCGGGTGATTTTGGTGGATAACAAACTAAGGTCACCTTACTGCTCCTCACACCGTCTGTGGACAATACAAGCTGTGTGACAGGAGGTACGGTTCTGCTGCGTAAACGCGTGTCCGTTGGGTTAGCCCATAAGCATAACACCACCAGTAATTAAGTACATCAGTATCAAGTACACCATACTTGATACTGATGTACTTAATCAGAGACAAACACTGCGCATCGTCTAGCTGTAAGACGTCGGTAAACAGAGATTAGGGAACCCAACCGCTGCTCAGGAAACATTCTCCAAATCAGGAAATTGCCTCCAACGTCCTGCAGTGCAGCTGATGTGACATTTTGGTCTAAGCATATGGGCTGTTTTCTCCATATTCGCACCTGTTGCAGTTCTTGTGTAATATGGTGACGTATTATGGCCTTTCTGTTGAACCGGACACATCTGAGAACTCTGCTTTCCACTCGAGATCATCCAGTAACCGGTATACGTGTCATTTGCAAATTTGATATTGAAACCGTTATACTTTTTTTTACTGATACACCAAAACTTAACCGTGGCTGACTGAAAACTTGTAGTTTTGTCCGACGATTCTTCTTGCTTTTCACTGACGAGAGGCGGTACAGGGTACATTACATGAGCAATGACGTAATTCATCCGGAATGTGTGGAAATTGTTGTTTAAGTCTGAGGGCGGGTTATGCAATAAACTACCCTTTTGTCCAATCCGGAACTGGTACCACGCATCTCTCAGCTCCCGAGTGACCGCTTTCCCGATTAAACTATGCCTATGAGTATCTGAGTGGAATATTATCCTTTATAAGGGAACCTCACGTCCTCCTCCACGTTGAGAGGGAGAGGTCAGAATACCGACGTAACCTCAGTGTGATGACCCTAACAGTTGTATCCTTGTCACTAGTGTGAGTCCATACGTTCCGGAGCCAGTGTAAAGAAACTGTCCTTTTGTCGACGCCGGGCCCCAAACCACGAATCTGTCTCAGTTCTGAAGTGACTGCTTTCTCAATTAAGCTACGCCGACAAGTATCTGGGTAGCTTACTGTCTAAGTCTCTTGTGGAGGGAACCTTACAAGGTTCCATCATCTTTTGGGAGTTTTGTGTAACATGAAGTAGGGCTTGTTGTTCCAATGACGATAAATGTGAACAAATAAGCGCACCCTTGAATTCTAAATGAGGAATATTACTGCACTTTGACCAAAACCACCATGAGGTGATATTATTGCCAGCCTAAACCACCATGAGGTGATATTATTCCCAGGCTTGTCTTCCAAGATGACAATTGCCGCGTTCAGAGGGCTGCAGTTGTGACAAATGGCTCGAGAAATAATTTGCATAGCACTGTCTTCCCAATTATTTGCGACACTTGCTAGTTGAAACAAAAGTTTTGTATTGTGGACAAAATGATACATTATATGTGTGCTTTTCTGTTGTGAGGTTCTCTCCATACAAAATAGTTACGTAATAACCTGCCATATACCCGTTGGCTTAACTTAATCGGGAAAGTTGTCACTCCAGAGCTAATAAATCAAATCCTTGATTCGAGTACGGGAGTCGCCAAAGGGCGTATTTTTGCAATTGGCGCCTGAAATGATAGACATACACTTGTGGTAATGGACTCATGGCCGTTGGGGTTCATATTCGAGGGTAGGCCCATGATCTGAACTCTCTCCTTAAAGTGTGGGAAGCTGAGAGGTTCTTCCCCAATAAAAGACCATTCGGCTATTTAATAGGGTAGGTAAAAATATACCAGTCGGAGTAGCTTAATTGGGAAAGCAGTTACTCCACAGCTTATCGACCCAGGTTCGACTTCTGGCGCCGACAAAAAGAGCAGGTTTGTTTCTCTGTACGTCGCAAAATCACGACTCAACTCAAGAAATGTTTGACGATGTAAGACTTTTTGAAATATCAACTTAATTTTTTTGCTAAATCAATTTATTACTAAACAGTAATTCTTGAACGTACTTCAGTAATTTTTTATTAGAATTTTAGTAATCGTCATCATAATCCGTATGTTCTAGCTTGTAATAATTGGCTAACATTTGCAAATGCGATTTTGGTAACTTTTTTGTATTAAGTTTCATTTTATCAATTCTTATTGCTTAGTATCGCCTGTTTACAGAATCATCTGCGTCCTTTTTCTAAGCCTTTTGTCCCTCTTTTCCAGTACTTGCGAAGATTGGTTAATTACTGTAATGTCCCCACTCAGCAGTAAATAGATTGCTTCAATTCCTTTACTACCATTGGTCCGTTATCTGGGAAAATCTTCTATTACACTAATATATTTATATCATTCTCCTGATTACTACCTTCTGTCTGACCCCTCAGTTCTGCTTGTAACTCTTTCGTACTGATTTGCTTTGAGACACGCGATGCTTAAACGTTCTCTACACTGAACTACAAGTTGAACATTTGTGCATCATTACTGCCCATCTTTGTTACGCCGGTCTAGTAGCATGATGATCAGCGTCATTATCTCCTAAGGCATAGATGCTTTTCTCATGTAAAAGCCAGTTTGAAACTAACTTATTAATTATATCTAAACTCCTTGGACTTTTTTCGTTGGTGACACTTACTTCTTTCTTTGTTAACGTTAGATAAGCATGGTATCCCTTTCTTTCTTTCAAACTTATTCAACACGTGTAATGTCCACCCACAAAAGACTTCAAAGTAAGCATAGAATTACAGCATCGGCGTTGCTTAACCGGTAAATGCGGCTTCTCTGAAGGTGAACGTTCCGGGTTTGATTCCCGGCGTCGACAGAAAGTAATTTTTTTCACACATGAAACACGATGATTAGTTTGAACGTGCTTTTAACGGAAGACGATCGAGCTGACACAAGGGGTGAACAGAATACACGCCACCCCACGCCCATCGCCTCTATGTCAGAGGGCCGCATCCTATTGGTTGCTTGCCTCTAATCTCTGATTGGCCAATTCTCTGGTATTTTGGTCTGAGTAGACGGCCAAGCTGGCTATTTACAAACAAAGTTTGTTTAGTAACATTGCTATTTCTAGCTCTGCTTCCAACTCACTTTGCTGTT
>JJRW01S0035815.1:12122-22516 GCA_001188405.1 Loxosceles reclusa
GTGTGAATCTCATATATTAATACATCTCGCCACTGTTAATGCTAAAACATAATAAAAATTCACACAATCTTTTAATTTTAAAATGTCAATGAAATAACAAAATCCGCAGTCTAACTCTTGACTAGCAGAGAAAATCAAATGTTTGTTACCATAGGATGTACAAATTTGACACCACATCATCAGGAACGGCCTTGATTTCTTGTACCTTGAATTCTTTCTTTGACTACGTTGGTATACGACGATATGAATCCAAAACCATGAATGCGTTAAAAAAATCATCCGGGATGATATCTTCCACGACGCCACGATACTATTATGGACAGAGGCCTAGTCCAGTTGTCACTCAAATACTCACAATTTATTATGGATAATATGAAAAAATCGGCTCGCTCTTCATGAGATTTTCTAATGATGAGATTCATGAGATTTTCTGATATTCATTCTTACGACTGGCCTGTATAACCACGGTTCTTTATTATGAAAAAGTTAATTGCCTTAACATAATAAAAATATGTTTTTAAACTGAAAAAAAGAGGTTTAGGGAAAGAGTCATAGGTTACTTCTTGAAAAAGAACAGTTTTAAATGAAAACAAATGTATTGCATTGTTTTTGAGAAAAGCCTATCACGACTGGATACCGAAACGAAGTTGGAAGATATTTTTTACGACCCGTTTTTGGAAATTTGGTATATCGTGTAAGGCACATTCGTCTAATCGAGTTTCTACTGCATTGAATAGTAACTGAATTAGATAGAAGTTGTGAAAAGAACAATGTGTTAGTGAAAGTGCAAATGCTAGAATGTTTTCTAGGCTGCAGAAACAGATCAGCAAGGATCTTGGAAGTGGATTGATAGTTTAACAGGATGTCATGTCTCAATGACATAACCGTTCGCTAGCTTGCATCTTCTTAAACTTCAATTTAAAATCTTTTACTTTACTCTGTGAAGCAAGCGGAAAATAACAGACCTTAAAACTTCAGAGCTAGCGAGAGGCAGAGAAATAGAGAGAGCCTTTTCTAATCAAAATCGTTATCTGTAATTAATTACACTCCACAGCGAGTTAAAGTTAGTTCTTTTGGTTGAGGTTTGATGTCCCTGAGGGTTGTGCTTCTTCTTCCCTTGAGGGCAACTGTTAAGTGAAGTAAATTAATCGTTCGGAGTTTAGAGTTCCTGTTTCCATTCGGTGAATCGGAAATTTCGTTTAATCCCTTTCGATGTTTGAAAACTACTTTGCAGAAGCAGAAGTGAAGAAAAAAATCAATTGCTCCCTCTTCTATTATGCAAGAGTTCAACCGTGATATAGACAAGAGAGACAATTACTAGAGAAGTAAAACGACGAGACAACCTTTTCGTAAGGAGGTTTGTAACTTGCGATGAATATTTAAATGCGCCAGCTTTTCATTCATCTGTAAAGGTGCAATTCAAAACTAGATTTGGTAAAACGTGTGATATACAATAGAACAAAAAAAAAATTTGAAGGTCGTCCTTTAAAGTTGAAGTTTTATATTCAAAAAGCAGGTCTTAGAACAATTAGGCTTTACTTTCTTATTTGTAATGCAAATTATTTATAAATTTATTTTAAGAAACCAAAATAAAGTAAATGAAAGATAAAAGCGGCTTTAACAGAGCATATATTAAACATACATTGCTGAAAGGACGCAGGTAAAGGAAAGAAGATAATATCCAGTGGATCATTTAATGAGTTTTGTACAATTTCAGTTAAGAACGATACGTGGGAGAGAATTTAATAGCGTAAAAACGACAAACAGAAGAACTAATTAGACTTGATCTACGTGAGTATGGCTAGAAATAGAAAATTACAATGTACCAGGTAGCTGAAGACAGTCAATCACTCCATGTATCGATTTCTACTGGTAAGTCAAGTGGTAAGTTTATGTCTTTTACTCAGCATTGGTATATTGAAATAGTCACGCTGTGTAGTTACACTTATATTATAAGAAACGCCCTTTTTCGACGTCTGGATTTGAACCACGGTTCCGTCGGCTCCGTAATGACCGTTTTTCCAATTAAACTAGGCCGACGGGTATCTGGGCTGTTTATTATCCAATTTTTTTTTTGTGGTGGGAACTTCACATCCTCTTTCACGTAGACAGGAATGTCGGGGAACGGGCCTCACCTCGAGTATGGACCTCAACTTCCAAGGGTCCCTGACCACAAGAGTAGGTCCTCGAGTTCGGGTGACAATTGTAACAAACGTCCTTTGCCGACGCCAGGACTCGAACCGCGGATCTGTCAATTCCGGAGCGACCGCTCTTCCAATTAAGCTACGCCAACGATTATCTGTGCAGATCATTATTTAAGTCCTTTTTGTGGGGGAACCTCACAATATCATGAACATAAATCCCGAATTGCTTAGAAAGCAGGAATCAAAGAAATGGATTTGAGTTTTGGATTGTTTCAACATCATTGGAGTATTTAATGTAAGTACGAAGCCAAACCAAGAAACTATATTCAAAATTAGGCCTAGTGTGGGTATAATAATTACTATTAAAAGTATTTATTATTTAGAAGTAGTACTTCTTACAAAAAACGAAGCCAAGGATCTTGATAACAGCAATAATTACTCTGGAATGTTTGTCCTGAAAGAAAGGGGGAAGAATTAAAAAGAATTTCTGCATTACACAAATTTTAGTTAATCCATTAAATTACAGGTCAACAATGGAGGAATCTAAAACTTAGTGAATACGCGTTTCCGTAAAAGCAGTGAATTGTACATATGTAGACATTAAGCCCATTCGAGCAGTACCATTAATACAATGAATCAATATCAGACTACAGGTCGAGAAGATCGTTACTGATTCAATACTTTTAAAAACTTCAAATCAGCACCACACGCAAAAGAAGAATACACATACAAAGAATTCTAACAATTTAAAAGATTATATAGAAATGGTTATGTAGAGAGTTGAATAATACAACATAATTGAATCATACAGTAGTTATAAATTAAGAACCCAGTATTCTGATATTCTCAAAAACAACAACTGATATTTTTAGTTTGAAACGTTTACCAACTAACATATCTTAGCATCTCTATAGCACAAAAGAAGGAATTTCAAGAAGGAATGTTCTCCCCAGAAGTAATCCATTGCTTCGCCATTGCTCGCCAGAAGTAATCTATTGCTGTCGCGCTGAGAAGAGTATTGCGTGAATACACTGTCTCTTCTTTGTCTTACATATTGTTTTTTATATGTGTTCTTTATCTTACGCCTGTAATTAAAGAAGCTGCAGAAAAAAAGAAGTATGTATTGTAATGTAACCGTTAACTTTAACTTTTAACCACTAACCGTGATGCACTCTCTCACAGAAAAAGGGAAAGCGAATGTCGAGAATCTGAGACAAATCACTAGGTTCATCTGTGTGCAGAACGAACACGTCATCTGCGCATCTCACCCAAAAGTCAGAGGAAACGGTAGTGTAGCGTGCGCTACGGAGATGTCCCGTTCCGAAGAACATTCATCTGAAGTCAAACTGAATTTTCGGAAGTATTTCTTCAAAATTGGTGAAAGTGGATTTAACATTGCAAGATCATCAATTTGTTTGAAAATGTTGCCTTGAACGATAAAGGTTTTTTGTTCCAGACATGTTTTTGTTAGAGAACAACTCTTCAATTTCTATGGAAGAAAAATGGACTTCGTGGAGCTTGCAACGCAGGAAAAGAATAGTTTCTTTTACAGGAACGCCGGTAAACAACGACTGAACGTCAAAGGAGTTCATTGAAACGTTTTTAAATGGGACCTGGTTTAATTTTGTGATGAATCCAATCAAACGTTTTGAGTATGTGTGTTGTTCTGAAACTGGAGAGCAAATATTTTGACCAAAAATTTAACTAGCGAGTAGGCGGATGTGCCAATTTTTGAAACTATTCGGCGGAAAGAAGTGTCAGCTTTGTGATTTTTTGGTAGTGCATATAATCTGGCGCAGTTAGCAATCGAATTTTCTTCAGATTGTCGCTAACATGATTTAACCACTTTCTTTAATTTGGAAAGATTAGCCTCCGTCCGGACTTTTTTGAGTTGAATGTACATGACAAGTGAGTGAATGCACGTGACAAGTTGAATGTACGAAATGTCTGTGACAAGCTTCTGTACCTTATCAACGCAAAAATCTCTATCCATTACAAGAAACGTCCTACCATTATCTGTTTTGAAAATCATCAAATTATTGTTGGACCTAAGGTTCTTCAGTGCTACTCTTTCTTCTTGCAAGAGATTGGGTAGGGTTTGGCTTTTGTTGGACAAAAAGCAGTCAGAAATTAAGTGTCGCAAAGTTTTTATTTTTTTGTTTGTTTGGAGCCGACCTAGATGAATTTAGGGGACCTCTCAATAGTGTAGATACTATCAATGAGGGACGGTCTGCGTGAAGGAGCAAAATTTAAACCGTGAGAAATAACCGTTTTTGATTTTCGTCCAAGGGCGTCTTTGATAAATTAACTACGGCGTCGGCAGGGGGTACAACCAAGGAAATCGCCTCTGATGCCGGAAACAATTTTCGAAACTTCTTCTCTTGCGTTGCCATTTGTTTCGCAGAAAAAATTCAGGCACCGAAAAGCGGAACTTCTTTCAAGCAGTTAAGATATTACATTGCTTCCGAAAACTCTTGATGTGCTTATAAGATCCGTTGTCAGTGCGGGCTTATTTACGCCAGCCACACTTGTGCTCTCAAATTCCGTTTCCGAGAACAGAAAAATTATGATAAAAAATCAGGAAATTTGGCGTTCTGCTACTGCCAAGTATTGTTGGGATAACAACCATCAGTTTAGATTTTCCGATGGCAAAATAATAAAAAAAAGGCATGTTCATCACATGAATTCAATGTTTCAGATGCATTTTACATTTTGTGTGGTAAAGAAAATCTTGTTAATTCCGACTGTTTTCCCACATTTTCTTGTATTTGGAAACCGTTCGTCAACCATTCATCACGAGAGGGTGCACTCATCTAAGGGAGTAAATTCCCTCCTCCAGTAGTCAACTCCAAACACAAGCTCACTTTAGTAAGCAAGTGTAGTCGTATTAACAGCTTTCAGGCGTCGTTTTGAAACTGGTGGATCCGGTTTCAAAACGATAATCCGCCGAAACCATGCTTAACGTGTATTGAATACACTTTTACTTGTGCAATAACGTTGTTCTTATCTGTGGTTAACACCGAGAAACATTTTTGAATTTATAAAAACGTTGAAAAGACTTGTGTTAGATCCTGGAGGCGCAAACCTAGAGATAATCTTCAGTTTTGGGTGTAGATTCTGTTATATGAAATTGATGTAAACAAAAAAAAAACTTTGAATATTCTAAGGTTTTATATACATATAAATTGTTGAAAACTCTGCTGCTACTAGTTTAGAACCTGAAGACCAAAGACACGTGCTGCAGTACGGTTTCTTAAAATACACGGGCGGAAAATGAAATCCCAACACTAAGAAAGAGTTATTCTGGATAAACGAGAATTGGGAGGCGTGTTTGCATATGTGAAAGATGGCGTTTATTTAAATTGCGAAACAAGTGTGGCTCTAGTAGTGCCACTATGAACATGCAAACCATGTGGGCTGTAAATACTCGCTGTAGGCGTTGTGAGCGTTATTTCTCTTCCGGATTAGGCGTTGTGAGCTACATTTGAGACTAGCATGCCCGTAAAGAGTCAAAGAAGACAAATCAGCAGCTTATCGAGTTTGAACGAGGCCGTGAAATAGGGCTACGAGAAGGTGGATTTTCGTTTCGCAATAGTGCAGCAAAAGTTGGTCGAGATGCATTCACGGTGCACGAATGATGACAGCACTGGTCACGGGAAGGTACACCTACAAGAAGACCAGGGTCCGGCCGCACACGGGCCACTACGGTAAGGACAGACCGCCGTATTCGCCGCGTGGCTGTAGTGAATCGTACTGCATCTGCAGTAGAAATTCGAGCTGCTGTTGGCACCAGTGTGACACAGCAAAGTGTAAGAGATCGATTACTTGAGGGACAGCTCCACGCCAGACGTCGTGTATCGTTCATGTTACTCACTCCAAATCATTGTCATCTGCGACTTCAGTGGTGTCAAGCTAGAACCCATTGAAAGGCGGTATGGAGGTCTGTGTTCTCAGATGAGAGCCGTTTCCGTCTTGATGCCAGTGATCGCTGTATGTTGGTGAAAAGGAAGCCAGGCGAGCGTTTGGAACTCAGCTGTTTGTGGCGTAGACACACTGGACTTACACCAGGAGCTGTAATCTGGGCAGCAGTTTCCTATGACAACAGGTCTATTCCAGATGTTATCCCAGGCACCTTAACAGCAAATTTGTACGTCAGAATGGTGACTGAACCGGTTTGTGCTGCTGTTCTTGATCACTATTCCACGGACCGTTTTCCAGCAGGATAACGTTCGTCTCCATGCCGCTGCTGTCACCCAACGGACTCTACAGAGTGTTGACATGTTGCCTTGGCCTACGAGATCACCAGAACATGTGTGGGACATCATTTGTCGTCAAATTCAGCGTCATCCGCAACCAGCATGGACCGTTGCTGATTTGAATGATAAAGTGCAACAGACATGAAACTCCATCCCACAAAATGACATACGGCAGTTGTGCGACACAATGATTACACGTTTACATGCTTGCATTCAAAATCATGGCGACTACAGTGTTTATTAATGTATCCAAATTTCACATGTGAAGTGTTATTCTCATGCATACTTTAACCTGTGACCATGAAACGTTAATCAGATAAATATATCACCTAGACACGTGTTGCCTGAATAACATACTTCGACAGCAACTCTTTCTTGCTGTTGGGATTTCATTTTCCGTCAGTGTATATTACTGAAATATAATAGGGAAAGAGCTTAAAAGTGTTATCCTCTATACAGAAAATTAAGAAAATATATGCTACATATGCATTTTAGATCTACAATCTAAACAATTTTCATTGATTTAAGTGAAATATTCCTATGAGAAATTAAGTGGCTGGAATGAAAAATACAGTTGTTATTGTAGGCATCAAGTAAAATGTACACGTATGGATAACATAAATACTAAAAGCAATTTAAAATACTGACAGCAAATGGCGCTTTTGTATTTACACTATAAAAAAATCCTGAAAATACCGAAAATTTATAGCAAAAATGTGCTGCAAAGCTGTCGTAAATTTTGGTCATTTCACAAAATTTTCGTTTTAGGGTTAAAGTCATCGACAAAGCTTCAATTACTTCCTTCTACCTTTTGCTTCAAATCACAGAAATTTTGTGATTTCAGGATGTGTTCGTGTTTATGGTATTTTACTTGTGTTCACAGAAAATGCGTGTTTCCAAATATCATGTGTAATGTCCACCCACAAAAGACTTCAAGATAAGCTTCTACAGACAAGAGTCGGCGTAGCTTAACTGGTAAAAGTGGCTCCTCTGGAGGTGAACGTTCCTGGTTCGATTCCCTGCGTCGACATGAAGTAAAGATTTTCTTTACACATGTTTATAGCATTTTCGTCTTTTGGGGCATTTTCATTGGACTTACATGTTATAAAAACGTTTTGGTGGTAGTAAAATGTAAGTACTTATATATGGACTTATAGAGGCTAATTTGTAGGGGGAGGGGTCGAACAAATTAATGAAAAATAAGCCTACGAATTAAAAGGAGTTTAGTACGTATTCATATTTTTTGTACGTTAATTTGCTATATATTTAACGCTGCTTCGAATTCTCGGATTTCCTGGGTACGCCCATGGAATGCATATGTTAATCATGTTTATTTTGTTATTTGTTATAGTTATCTGGCTTCGGTTGTCAAAGCGATAACCAAACCGTATCCATTGTTGATTCTGCAGATGTTGTCAGTAAAAAAAAAAAAAAAAAAGCTTCAACACACACACACCTAATATTGCGCAATCGTACTCGAGCTAAAACTGCCGAAATGGCATCGAAACGTCGATGCATTTCCTCACAAAACCCCATGTCCAAACGTGTAATAATTTCGCAATGAAATATGTGTCAGGAGATGTCTTTGTGCCGAGAACAAATTTATTGAGACGAAGCCTTAGAAGAGGAAGGAGAGCTATTAATGTATGGCAGTGACAATGACCATTATTTCAGCATTCTCGTTGCATGCGGTACAAGTAATTAACGTCCGATCATTAATTATCAGAACAACATAACCAAGTCATGGCGCCCACGCCCACCCAACTCATAATTTAACACTCCTCGCCATATTGCTTCGTCTGAAGGGAACTTTATTTATGACTGGCGGCCCCCCCCCTTTTCCTTCCTTCCTTTTCCCTAGACACGTACGACCAAAACAAAAGAGCGATTCCCATTTTCAGAGAACTCGGCGGCTGTTCCGCATGCTGAGAATTTTGCGTTTCCTCAATATTTTTAATTGGTGCCATGCTTTTTATCACACGTTGTGAATAAACAATGCTTTACATAAATATTGAATCCATTTTAGAGAGAGAATTATGCTCTCAGTCTTTTAAATAATTTTCGAATCCTGAAATTAAGCTAGTGTTGAATTCAAAGACCTGAATGAATTTGAAATCGTTCAGGTATTCGTTACCTGAGGATTAAGAGATGTTTATAAAATATAAATGTTTTAAATAAGCGCGGAAGATATGTTTCATGACATTGAATAGGCATAAGACATTGAAGACGATTTGAATCATAAGCGTTGAATACTGCTACTTTCAAAAAGGACAAGAATAAGAATCTTCACGGGTGTTCGTCTATAAAGCTGTAATACATGAGATCCAAAGACTATTTTGCCAAAACTGAAGGTGTCTGTTATTGTCCAAGGTGGTCGCATTGATGAGAAGTGGCCTGTGGAAAGGAAACACATGCTTTCATCCCCCTCCTTTTATTTGTTATCATATGTTACAGCGCCAATTATTCCGGCCTCCAGGAATGAATGCAAGAATTTATCGAGCGATGCCCAAAAATAGAATATAATTCCTAATTTTAGAATCGAGTGATGGTTTTTTACTTGGTAAAGGAACAATCACTTTCAGATGTTTACTCAGATGACCTAATTTCGTCAACATATCAATGTAATAACAATACGATTCTTCTCATTTGGTGATAGGTACGGAGTTGAATTTTGTCTGAGATAATAATCTCAGGCCTTCTTTTTCCTTAAAATATAAGTCTTTGTATGATATCTTTAAAATAGACACAAACAGTCATTACAGACAAATAATTTTCTTTTTTTTTCGTGGAGAATACCTTTTTTTTTTTTCAAGTTTGTTGCCAAGCAAAGACCATTTCTAGCTTTATGGATTGTGAAAAAAAGATTGAATTGGAACAAGTAAGTCAACGAAGAGTATTTTGATATCTCAAACTGTATGTTCAAACTGGAAGAGCAGAGGTATAAAAGGATAGGTTAAGAAAAAACCTTATTCATACATTAAAATTAGTTTGACCAAGTATCTTGTCACGTGTTAAAAATCGCACTTGGGTATCTCCCGTCAAAGGCCAATTTTTTTAAACTTGGAAGCATGCTCATATAAACAAAATACTTGGATTTAGTTCCAATGAACACACCTCTACGCATGGAATTAGTATTGGTTCAGTTAGGATTTAATTATCAACTACTCTATATGTATGTGTTTTGACTTCAATTGTTTTGTGTGCTTCAATAAGATGAACATATTACTGGAAGAATAATGTCATAATAATATGGGAAGTACAACGAACCCACGGAATTCACATTATTATACAATGTGGCTGCTCAACAGCCGAGGAAAAAGCAAAGTCCACTTATCTATTACGTCAGCATTTCCGGATATATAATTTGATTAGAACTTCTAATATTTGAAAGAAATAGAGTATGACCTAGCTTTCTGTCCAAGTTTCATATATAGGGTTCAGAGTCACACAAGAAAGTGTCGTTCGCACGCTCCAAGTTTGCGGTAGTAACTCCTGTTCAACTGCTTGGTCAATTTTTTTTAAACGTGTGAACAGGGCTTAAACTTCACAAATGAAAATGGTTTTCAAACGTTCTTAGGCCAAAGGAAATGTTATTACCATGCGGCGGAAGATAACCAACTGTTATTTTTATGCTCGCTGCGAAACGGCATAAGCCTTTGGAAAGCCAACAGCTTTCTTATAATGTCAAATCGACAAAGTTTTTAGTGAGGAAGAAAAACATGAACAGCGGCTAGGGCTCGAACCCGCGGGACTCCAGGACGCAGGCTCGAGTCTTTTTCACCTGTATTTTGACCCTCAAAATCACAAAATAAGCAATTTACATGTCACAGTAACAAAAGCAGAGCTGGAGTAATGGTGGCAACGCGGCTAGGTTAACAGCGAAACGGCCGACATTAAACGAAAAATCGTTCTGCTTAGATAGTCCAATTGGATAGGATTAAAGAAATTGAGAAAACAACAATAAAATCACTATAGATCATATATTTAATCAAAA
>JJRW01S0035858.1:11648-21942 GCA_001188405.1 Loxosceles reclusa
AACCCTATTCGACCTCGGAAAATCCCAAGAACCCATGTAAACTCGCTTCAGGCTACTGGAGAGATGTACCAAAACCAAAACACTCATCGTACTCCCGCTAAAATGCGTCCCTGACGGTCCCACAAGAGAATTCCTCCGACCCTACAACAGAAGCGAAACCGCCGAAGAAATCCGCTACGAGCGAGTCGAACACCGCTTACAAACTTTTTCTCAATTACTAATTCGTCATTCAGCAAAAAGGGAACTCCAAGTAATCACAAGATTCACACAAGATAATTCAATGACGCGTCAAAAGATACAGTTTTCAAAACAATCGCTGGACAACCGTTAGCCGACGCTTCACAACAGCGAAACACCAAAGACGCTTTTTGCGCAGTTTTCATTACTTTTAAGTGCTCGTAGAAGCTACGAGAAACGAGTTATTCGAAATTTTCATCTCTCTAACGGTCTCGCATAATTGACACATCTGATCGCGCATGGCGTGATGACGTCAAGGTCACAGCCGAGGCCTTCTCTGGTGATGACGCAACTTCAGGATAACACAAACAGAGGGAGCCAGGTCTCCGTTTCAATATAATCTCAGTTAATGTAAATCACAATTTTATTATTCTTGAAGCTTGTTTATTGTACTGAGCGACCATTGCTTTAGGTACACTTACCTAATAACGAGTTGATCCACCGCTCTGAGTTATAACAGCTTATAATCTTTTAGGTACGGATGCGTTGAGGTGTCGGACTCGGCTCATAGGCAAATTGATTCATGTCCGGTGCAGGAACTCTTAGAGTTCACTGTTATTTCGTGGTCGCGGATCTACAGCTTGCACACCGCGTTTCGACGTATCCCAAAAATTTTCTATGGGGTTTCAGTCCGGTGAATTAGGCGGCCAAAGCAATTTGCCGAATTCAGCACTGTGCCCAATCAACCGTTCCGTGGTGATTCCTTCGCGATGACAAAGAGCATTGTAATGCTGGAACACAGCTTTGTGATCTAGAAATACGGACAGCACATACAGGTATAGGTGGTCTGCTAACGTTGGATGACGTTCTAACGCTGACAGATGAAAGTGTGGGAACAGTAACCACAGGACCTAATCTGTTCCATCAAATGCTTCCTGACACCATAACAGTGTCTCAAAGCTCGCGGAATAGGATGCGCATCCGGCATCAGCGTGATGTAGGGAGTAACCGAGGCTCAATACTTCATATGATATTTGACCATTGCTACAGGGTCAGATCCACGTCTGGTACTGTGTAACGATTCACGGTTGTTCCTGTTTTGGCCAAAAGGCTCTCTTTCGTGTCGCATTACATCAATTTCTTCCGCGACACAAAAGAGAGCCTTTTGACCAAAACAGAAACAACCGTGAATCGTGACACAGTACCAGACGTGGATCTGACGAGGGCAATCGACCGTAGTTGCCGAAACTAGTCACCATTTTAATTATATTTATTGTGTAGTTTTTAAGACGCTGACAAGAACTTTTCATGGAGTACATCTGTACCTGCACAAGAGCAGTTAGGACTATTGTTTAAAGACAGTCAGGCGTCAAAGCACAGTAAAGGAAGTGTGGCACAGACAGTCACAACACAGTGAAAGACTCCAATACCTATGCATGTAAAAATTCCTGTATTGCGGTCTGGTTCAAATGCCTGTGCTATTTCTTTCCATAAGTTTACTGCCAATGACATGTTTGAAGTAGGCGTTTAGGTTGCTGCACAATTTTATCGAGAAGCAGTTTTTATGCTAATTGTTTTCTCTTTTTGAAGAAACTGCGTGAAAAGAGTGGCAAAAAAAACTCCCTTTTTGGATGTTTTACAACACCTGCCTCCGCATCATATTCGAAGACACCATTGCATTAGTTTTTTAGATGTACTACTGTGATTGACTTTGTAAAATGTTTTGTGTTTATATTTCAAAATTACTGGAAAACTTTTTTTTTGTTCTGTATGTTTCACGCATGCTTGCAAAATATTATCATCTAACACAAAAAAATTTTTTTTAGGCATGGAATGTCGTTGCTACGGAAACTGAAGCATTAGGACGACTAGTTAAGCAGAATGCTGACTATATAGCAACACACATTGTTGAAGAGTTAGGCAACTTGATATCAGAGAAGCGTGCCTTGCGCAAACTTTATATTGATGAGCATACTCGTATTCATTCTGAAGTCTCAAGAGTAAGTTTGTTGGATAAAAACAGCTTTTGCATTTCTTTTTACTGTAAATAATGGGTTGCTAATCTAAAAAAAAAAGAAAAAAAAGGTCCATGTACAGATGTTAGGTGTTCCGCGACAATGACATTCATCAAAACTCAAAAAAAAGGTACTGGTTAGAAGTCCTTTTTTTTTTAAGTACATTAGATTCTTGAAGCACAAGACTCCCTATTTTTTTTTCTCAAAAAAGTTGAACACCAGGAAATAATACAGAGCTTTATTAAAAGACGCCTTTTTTAACAACATTAAATTTGAACCATGAATTCGCTTTCTTCTAAAGTATAGTGCAAGTTTGCCACATGAGAATTCTGACTTCTATAATGTAATGCCCACCCACAAAAGACTTAAAAATAAGCTTGGATAGACAAGAGTCGACGTAGCTTAACCGGTTACAGCGGCTCTCCGGAGTAGAACGTTCCGGGTTCGATTCCCGGCGTCGACAATAAGTACGATTTTCTTTACAATAATCAAACTATTGACATGGTTCTGACTTTCCTCAACTGTAATTACCCCCCCCCCCTTAATTGTAGCCATCAAACATTTACTATAAGTTTGTCTTTTCATTTTTTGCATTACTTATCAAGTGGACTGAAATTTCAGTTCTGTCTAGTGATTTTAAGGGTACATTACACTTTAGGAACTCAAAGCGAAGAAAACTGAGCCTCCGATATCTCACGAAGTTGCTGTTGCAACGAGCACATCACTTATGGCGCCGGGTGTTTGAACCAGACAATATGCGCCTTTTTACTGAACTGCCACCTTACATACTTACGTTCGGCATTCGGATGCGATCGTTTCTGAGTGAGCTCGGACTGGATCTTAGTGATATTGTACAGAGTATTGTGGTTTGTGTGTCACCATTGGAAGCGGTTCTGCCCATCTTTTATTTTTACCTGTGCCACTATGCAAAACACACTACATCCAGCGTTCAGTATATACAGCTTTTCCTTGCACATCGTGCCACGGCTTCGCAGCATGTTCTTATCTTCACAGACGGGTCAAAAATCTAACAGGCACGCGATGGTTTTGCTATGGTGTGCTGCGATGTCTCGCTTGCTCATAGCCTTACGGCACAGACATCGATTTTCACTGCAAAGCTTCATTCTGTCTCATATTCGCATTAGAATACTACATTCACCGTTATTCTTTGTGTATTTTCCGACTTAATGTGTTACAAGATCTTTGCAACCCCACACCCACTGTGCGCTGTCCAACATCCTTGTTACTTTGCGTGATTCGAGTACTCGAGGATATCAGATTTTGCTGTGTTGTGGGCCACGTTGGCATTCTTAGGAACGAGAGAGCAGATCGCGCCGCAAAGTCATCTGCGGGTCGTGTGCGAATGCCTGTCGTCTTCATTTGACTGGAAACTTGTTTCTAGAGTGTCTGCATGATTGTTGGCAATCGCTGTAAGATACTGACGCTGCGAACAAGGTGCATGTCGTCAGGCCTGTATTTGCGGACTGACCATGCAATCCTAGCCGTTCTTGACGAGAGGAAGTGTTGCGTACTAGGTGTTTTAGATATTGCGCACGCCCACCTTACGCAGGGATTCCTTCTGCGTGGCGAGGAGCCATCTACCTGCGTATATTGCCATTCAGTTCTCACAATTCCGCACGTTTTCATTGATTGTCTTGGTTTAGCATCTCTTCGTTTCCAGATCTTTCGGGCTTGTATAATATTTCTGACTTCCGTACTATGTACTGTACTGGTTTCACGACTCTCCGTTTTATTTTGTTTCGTTTACTGTACACTTATCGCACATTTTGATTCCGGGCCGCGTTATAACGTGATACAAATGCCTTAGGAGTCGCCCCTCAAGCAGAAGATAACCCATTAGTGCACTCACGAACGCGGGTTAGGTGCAGCTTGCCTTTTGTAGGGGCCTTACACGGATACACTTATGAATCTTGTTTCCTTTTGTGGTTGGTTGTGTTTTCATTATCGTTGTTCTCGTTCAATCTCGATGTTCATCTGCTCATCTTCTGCGGACCGTACTGTGAGTTTGAGTCAAAGAAATACACACCAGTGGCCTAGTTGCATAGAGCTCACTTTTGTAAAACCTATGTTGGACTGTTTTGCTTGATATCCTCCGTCCTGTTGCCGAAAGAAACTGACTTTCAACTGAGTAGCATTGTGTGTGTTCTGTTTCGACGGTCTGTGAACCTCAAAAATTTGTCATTTGCTGTGGCCCTAGCTCATTTGCTCGTGGCCATATTGCTCGTGGGCCCTAGCCGACGTCCAACATTTCCTGTTTTTTGGAATCGAGTTCATAGCCAGGAAATGTCATTCCAACTGATTCCACTACCCTCGTCTGTGTTTGTCAGGCTTCCAATCTTTATGATAATTCGACAATCCATGGATTCTGGTAAATCACGTTGTTGTGACATTGTCGAATCAACTTTTCTCAAAAAGAGTTGGAAAATATGTGTTTTACTAATCAGACAGTGCAAACAAGAAGCTTCTCTAAAATGGCAATTTCAAAACTTACTTGTATATCCTTTTTCTGGTATCTAACGTCACGAACCTGGATTTGTGTATGATGTTTTTTTTTCAACTGTGTGCTACACTGTAGACTATTGCTGTTCCAATTTATATGTTAGGCATCCCAGTGCATAATGTCATTAAAACCACGCGCTCCCCTAATTTTTTAATAGAGTATTTCTTTTACAGTGTTTGCTTATGATTTCCAACACACGCATCGTTGTATATTTCTTTGTATAGACGTTGTAGTGGTTCTGGAATGCTTTTGTAAACAGTAGGAAGAATGCATTGGTTGGAGACTTTGATTATTAAACATAGTAACATATTTCCTTTTAATGTCCCTTCACAATGCTCTCATTTTCAGTTTCACTATTCAGTTGATTATATCCATGATGTTTTCACGATTACATCCAGAATGATGTTCAGCCTAACCTGTTTACTTTCACAATTCTGATATATCATAACCCTATAGTTCTAAAATACCTGTGGCAACGACAATGATATCATCGGCAAATCAAAGGTGACTCAAATACTCACCATTTTATTTTTTAAACTAAGCCTGTCCGAAAGTTTACTTTATAATGGAAAGGGAATTCTCTCGCCAGATATTTTAGCATTTCAGTGTGTAAGACAGCTTTATTACCTGGCAAATTCCCTTCTCATTACTTACCATTGATTCGAATGCCTTAAAATTTCTTCAAGAACAGCAAGGAAAAGTTCAGATGAAATGGTGTGATATTATCATGATGAGCCAGATTAGGCATCGGCTGGGAAGACAACTACGTTTACTTGAGCGTCAGAATTAGACTTTAACTGCATGTCAACGCTTGTGATTAGCTGTCAGATAATGGCAAACAGTTTTCACTTCGCGTTATCCTTTAGTGAACCCAACAGTGGGTTCAAGGCGTGTGTTTCTTGGAAAGTGTTACTGGGGTCAGCTAGTAGCAATTATGTGGGAATGTTTGATCGTTAGTTTAGGCCAATAAAGCACAATAATTCAAAACTGTGTTTTATGCGAAATATGATTATTAGATAGTGACATTTTTTAGGAGTATTTTACAAAGTTTGAGCTTTATTAATACAAATTGTAAGTGATGTGAACTTTTCATACCGTTGTAAACGAATATAGCGGAAACTACCTGGCGACGTATCTCGTTGCAATCTTCGTTTTTATGGACTTCAACTCCTACTTTGGTATGTTGAAATTTTATGCTGCCTATGGCTCAGCATTAATTACATTTTGAGCTGTTTAGTTGGTGATTATCAACTTTTCACTCAGTATTTATGCTTGATTATTTTGAACTTCAGGAAGACTTCAACAACTGTCTGGTCAATTCAAGTACTGTTCTTTAAATTATAGTGTGTATTGAATTTGTGGACAAGTAATAATGGTTTTGTATTTATTTATTTATTTTTTTGTAACTTCGTAACAATGTCGACTAAACATACAAGAAATAGCCAGGAGCAACAAACCATTCGGCAGAGTGGGACAGGATCCACCCTCCCTCCCTGAGGTAAATTTTACTTTTTGGTCACCTGTGACAACTCCGCTTATAGGTTAGAGCTGAACACAGCACAGCGGAGTACGGTGCGGGAGCACTAGTTACATGTTCCCTTTATGTCACAACCTTTACTACCGTCACAACTGTTATCAGGTTTACGCTACTTAAGAACAGGGAGGTCCTTATTTTTGTGTCACTGAGAAAATTGAATTAAATTATTAGCTCACGCAAACGCGCAACGCAAGAGGGATGCCGAAACGAAAAAATAAGAAAAGAACAAGAAACGGAACTCGACTCATCCAGAAGGAGCCGTGTAAACACACTCTCTCAAAAGAAAAACCAAATGAATATTGCCACAACTCAAAGAAATAGACCAATACACCGTTAACTTACGCAGTGAGTTATATGAGGGCACGTGCCAGAGGGTCAAGCACAAACCAATGTAGTCAAACAATTCGCAACACGATAAAGAAAGCACGATTTTCAAAATATACGCTGAAATCAGTCTCTCTAAGGCTGACAGCACCCTTGTATACTCAGGCGCAACAGCAGAAAGCCAGAAAATTCTGGACACAACTCCAATAGATGTGCCGTCATAGAACTTACGGGACTTTTCCTGAAAAACGGTAAGAGGCGTACATTGGGGAAATTCATCACGGAAACCGTGGCCAACCGATTCGAGCAGCGGACTGGGAAAAGTGCAGTGCCTAACTTTCTTCTTTTCTCGCTGCAGGCGAGTGTGAGAGCTGTAAAGAAAAACTTGCCCTCCTTGTCGACGCCGGGAATCAAACCCGGAACGTTCAACTCCGGAGGAACCGCTTTTACCGGTTAATCTACGCCGACGCTGTCTAAGAAGTTTATATTTGATGTCTTTTGTGGGTGGGCATTACACCCTCCCCCACTTGAAAGAGAGGCCAGGGTATCCACCTGACCTCGAGTGGTGGACCTAACGGTTGGGTCAATGGCTACTAATGTGAGTCCCTGTTCGGGCGCGATTTGTAAAGAAAAACTTGCCCTTCTTGTCGACGCCGGGAATCGAACCCGGAACGTTCAATTCCGGAGGAACCGCTTTTACCGGTTAAGCTACGCCGACGCTGTCTAAGAAGCTTATATTTGACGTCTTTTGTGGGTGGGCATTACAGAGTATTATTCTAAATATTTTCAATAAGTCCGGTATAGTCTGGTTCTGTATCATGATTTATCATAGTTTCTACAGTGCACGTGACACGTTGGCACGTGAACCGAATCGAATATTTCTTATAGTCAACAAATCTCAATCAGAGTTACATTCATAGATTGTAGTTTCCATAAATTAAGAACAGATTGAAAAAACGCAATAACAGTAAAAGTATACAACCGAGTTAGATAAAATTTATTAAATATCTCTTTGACACCATACGGAATGAACACAACTAAACAAAACAGATAAATGCAGGTACAATTCGTACGATGTCGCACAACATAAAAAGTGAAAACTTCAGATGTGCAGATGAAATAGGAAAAGTTTCTCAGTTTGGCGTTTGGTTTCTGCGAACAGCAATACAGAACCGAGATATCGATATTTCATCCTGTTAATGAAGTCAACGAGTTCCATTGGGTAGCAAATCCTAATTTTCTCGTAAAGCAATCCGGAGGGTCTAGAGGTTTCGCGGAGGAGGATGAAACCCTGAAACACGGCGTCATAGAACATCCAAGACATGCTCCATGAGGTTGAAGTCGGGCGACTTGGGTGCGGCCTGACATTATCCACCTGTAGGAGGAAATTTCAGCTGATTGCGCCTGCGTAGGGTCCAGGATATTTATTGACTCTATAACGTTGAGCATTCACAGGTTCTCTGCGGTAGAACATACATCCCCGTGCGACCTCCTAACGATATATGGCCGCAGACCAGGGCACTGCCTCTACCCTATGTGTGTGTGATATGAGGGGTGAAAACGAGTACCTGACTCTCTATAGATGTAAACCCGTCGAGAGTCACTGTGTAATTAAAATCGCGACTCATTAAAGTAAAAAGTACTGTTCTCCACTGATCTTGCTCCCAGTGGACATGTATCCGTGCCCAAGTCCCCTTGCCATCTTACCTGGTCTGTACCTTCGTGAAGCTTATTTTGTCGTTAGAAACTGCTGTCACAAACGGTTGACCACAGAACGATCGACATTCAGCCATCTGGCAAACTTTCTGTCTGTGTTTGGCTTGATTTGTGTCTTCCCATCGCTCGATGCCGTTATTCTGTCGGTAAATGCTATCTCGATGTCACGTTCACGCAATGCCTATCACGGATTCTCGATGTCGACCTTTCCGAAATGACTGCCGACTCCCAGCATAACAGCTGTGCTTAAGCAGTCACTCCTTTGCATAAAAAAAATGCCAGCCTCACGCATTTTCATGTCAGACGTCGCTGCTGCCTGCCATTCCCCATAACACATGCCAATTTGGCGCATTTTGAACGAGTTTTCTCGAAGTTATCGCGTTTTGCCGCTTTGTTGCTTAATTTATGAAAACCAGCGTACATTGAAATTTTTAATGACTTCTCTCAACGCTTATTGTATGATATACTGTAATTTCTGAACTGCTTGTGCAATCAGTGTCCATGTAATTATGCCTCAGAGCTTAAGGTACATTAAGGTCGGACATACTGCTTATGATTTTTCTTTTTAAACACGATGCCTATTTCTTTTCAGTATTATACATTTTTCCTTTCTAATGCACTCCATCTAAGCTACACTCTTTGATTTCATCCCCGACGCACAAAACCATAAATACCTTGCGATCAAAATATACCCAACGGTCGCAGCTTTTTCAAGAATTCTTTAACATCCAAAGGAGTGATACAGGGCATATGTACACACTCGTAATGAGAGTTCTGAGTGGCGTATAAAGTTGAAGGAAGATTGTATTATCAGGAAGTGGATGAATAAACGGACAAGAAATAATTGGGAAAGTTTTTGGCGATCAGTGTAGGGCGGAATATAATGCTGCAATCATCGTTAACAAAGGTGTATAGAGTTTCCTTGCGAGTCTTTTTATCATTAATAAAACGAAAGAATGGACACAGGTTATCTTTAATGTTTACTTTTGTACGCAGCGTATAAGCACGTCTAATATCTGCCTTGGTTTTGTGTCTTAAGCTTTTTGAATTCTCCAAGATGGTATGCGGAGTGTATTGAACGTTTCTGATGATACTCTTTAGTTTTAATGTGAGTGATAATTTCTCTGGTAAACCTAGATTTTGTTTCTGGGGTTTGTAGAAAGCCAGTTAGAAGGATTATGTTAAGGATTTCGTAGAAGTGAGACACAGCTTCCTTGCCATCACGAAATTCATGAAGCTTGCTTGCTCCATGACTTTAAATAGTAGTCATAAAGTAGTTTGAAGTTTCCTTCTTGAACTTAAAGTAAGTGAGTTCAGATTATGTAACTTTGAGAATACTTGTTTACACTATTAAAAAAAGCACGAATGGTTTTATATACGATTTTTATGTAAATTCACAAAAAGTTTCGTTTTCCGTAAATTTTATCTAGAAAGCTGAAATTTACGGAAAACCGTATAATTTTTTAGGAATTTTTACGTTTATTTTTCTGAATTTTCAGGAAGTAGTTACAAAACTGCTCATCAGAGGGCGGGATTACGCTGGTTGACGACAGTTGATACTGTGAGGAAGAAACATAATGACAGCTTCCGTTCCGTAGATGTACTTCGTGTTTCGTTTGTGGTTTCACTATTTTTTTTACTCCTTTCTTTCGCTGCCGGCAAATTGAAGGACTATGTTTCACACAACGTTAAAGGTGGTAGTTAAACGTAAGTAACATTGACAAATTAAAAAGTTAGTTCTCCGTGTAAAATTATTCTTTGATTATGCCTTCAGAGACTCACCAAAAATGGTGAGTACCGAAAGATGCATCGCGTTACCGAGGTGACCAAGCCGGTTAGCGTTTTATAATTGTTTGTGTTTGGCATAGTATGACCTTTACAGGTATTTGTGCCATTAAATACCAGTTTTCTAACTTAACCCAAGTAACTTAACATATTTTATGTATGATCGACCTTTCTAACTGATTTCTGACTGATAGTTAAATTCTAATCTAAGGTTAAACA
>JJRW01S0036067.1:18013-29364 GCA_001188405.1 Loxosceles reclusa
TGTTAAGTAAATACCCCTGAACACAAAATTGCACTTCCGCGCATACGTTAGCGCCAAGAATATGCAAATTTGGTGATTGATAATGTAGTGCACAATGGTCGCATGTTGGAATTCCGGTCTGTAGTGTTGTTTAAAGTGAATGTGGTTTCTGAGAGTGATCAATATTCATTAGGTATCGCTCAAAGGCGTCATTTACGTGTAGGTCAAAAGTGGCGAATATTGGTAGAATCGAGGGAGGTCAAACACAAATGGAGGTCGCCCAAGATTTGAACATCCCGCAAAGTTTCATAACAGTTTGGAGCCGTTTTGTACTCACTGGATCAGTTGACAGACAGCCTGGTCAAGGGCGACCAAGAGCAACAACTGCATCCGAAGACAGTTTTCTTTCATTGTCGGCTCGAAGCGACTACAAGAGATTTGGTTTTAGACATTCAGGCTGCCACAGGAACTGTAATTAGCCGTTCTACTGCTGCAAGAAGGCTTAACGAGGTTGGATTGTACGCGAGAAAACCTATGGTTTGCGTCCTACTCACTCCAGCTTCCAGAGGGGCCCGTTTAAACTGGTGTCGTTGTCATGTTTAATGGAGCCAAGCAGACTGGGCCCGCGTATTGTTTACTGACGAGTCCAGATATAGTCCGAACACTGATTCGAGACGGGTTTTGATCTGGAGAGAGGAAGGAACACGCAACTTGCCTTCTCTTGTCCGTGAAATATACCATTTCCGCGACCGCGGTTTAATGGTTTGGGGAGGAATCATGACAAATGGCCGCACGAACTGCATATCTTTCATGGGAGTTCTGTAACTTCTAGGAGATATGTAAATGAGGTATTGGAACCCCAAGTTAGAGGTGCTGTTGGACCCGAGTTTTTGCTAATTGATGACAATGCTCGGCCGCATCGAGCATATGTGATGTCAGATTACTTGTAAACAAAAATATCACTCGAATGGATTGGCCACCTTACTCACCCGACTTGAACTCGATTGAGCATGTGTGGGATGACTTAGGGCGCCGAATGTCAGCGGGCCAAATTCCTCCTCGGACCCTCCAGGAGCTGAAAAGTGCACTTTTAGAAGAGTGGCGCGCAATTCCACAAGTCTTGATCAACACTTTGGTAAAGTCTATAAAATCAAGATGTGAGGTATGATATCTGTCCGAGGTGACCACACTCCATTTTAAAGATAATTCTGTTCCACAAAAGAAGACTTAAGTTTTTATCATTTTCCAATTTCCACAAATTTGGTTTTAATTTCAATATTTTGAGAATAATCAACTACCAAACATCGTAATTTATGTTAACTAATGCTTTTGTACACATTTCTATTATTAAATTTGCATTACGTATCAGTTACGTTTCCTTTCTGTCATTATCATTCAATTTTGATGACCAGTGTAAATTGCAAAGCATAAGTCATGATACATAAAGAATAGGCCACGTAATAAAGCGGAGTATCAACAATAAAATATCCAGAGAAATTTGAAACACATATAATATGATGAGTATTGTAAAACTAACAAAATTCCAGAGGATTTCCGCTGTGTGACTCATGTGATGAAGTCAGGTCCCGGCAGAGAGCGAAGGGTACCACTAACTTACTGAGAGTTTGTGAGAGGTCAATGTGTCGATCGTTTTCGTTAAATCTTCTGTAACGAGGTGCAAAGGAGAGCTGGTATTGCGCTTAATGTGTGAAGTGGTGTTGTAAAAAACAGATTTGAACCTAGATCTCTTAGAAGGAATATGGAAGTTCAAGGAAGATAGAAAATCAGGATTATCAATGTGACCGTTGATAATTTTATGGAGCCAAATAATATCAGAGCAAGTCCTTCTAAGTTTCAGGCTTTGAATTTGAAATGTACTGAGGAGCAAAGTGTAAAACATGTCAACAGATGGGTAGATTTAATTTTATAAAACAAGTGCCTCGAAAATTTTTCTTGTACTTTCTCGATAGCCGAGATATCGCATTTGGTATTCGGGTTCCAAACCTGGGAAGTAAATTCCGTTCTACTGCGAATTAAGGAGTAATACAGAATTGTGTGTTGTAGTGTACATACTGAGTTCGGTTAGAGAGATATGAAATGAATAATTGGAGCAGAAAATTAGAGAATCCGAAGGAATGTAACTTTTGGATTAGAATGTCATGATCCTCCTCGTCAAATGCTTTGCTGAAGTCAATATAAACAATATCGACTTGCTTCTTTGCTTCAAAGGAATCAAATACATATTGCGCAAGTTTAAAAAGATTTGTGTTGAGTGATTTCATGAGCATAAATCTAGGAATGAAAGAAAATGTTTTTATACAGTGTTTGTTCGAAGACCTTAGCAAAGCCAGATAAAAGTGCAATGGGTCGATAATTGCTAAAATGATATCTATCTCGGGATTTGTAAATTAGTATGATTTTGACAACTTTCAACGCATCTAGAAATACTGATATTTCTATGCAAAGATTAAAAAGAAGAATCAGTGACTATTTAAAAACATCTGCACAGCCTTTGATAATGTATGTAATATCATATCATGACCAAATGAACGTTTGGCATACAGGTTCTTCATGGATTCTTCATTGTCACTAAGAGTGATATGGCAAATGGATAGACAGTCGGTATGGGGCATATGGGGTGAATGCGAGAGGACAGTTAAATTATAGGCGCTGGGGGTTTGGAGAGTAAACGGTTGAAAAATAATCTGCAAGTGCTTCAGCAATTTGAGTAGGGTTAGTCAGTCGTTTTCCACTGTTATCAACAATGGGATCGAACGCTTTCAAAAGTTATTTTGCATTTGTTTATAAAGCTGAAGAATGTATTAGTGTTTCATGAATGTCTTTCTCGATGCGTTGAGAACGTAAGCAGTGAAAAAGCACTCAATGCTGAAGTGTTTCTGAACTTTTTCAGTCTCTTGCTTATGAGACGTAGTGAGGATTCTATATGAGACACAGCAATATTCCAGAGACTGTCTGACAAGTGCGTTGAAAAGACGAAAGAAAGAAGTTACATCGGTAAAATTATTTGAGCCTCCGACAAGGAAACCGAGTTTAATTTGCAGAAAGCAATTTAAATTTTATGTGTTCGAACAATGGCAAATCAGAGTCGAATTTAATGTCCAGATCAGATATTATTGTCATGTTTTGAAAAGCATGAAATAGTTATGATTAATGAAGTTAGATCTCCTGGTATATATATATGCCTATATATGGCATTTTGTAAAGCATTTGCTCGTATTAAGGTAGAGCTTGTTTTGCTCCGATCATTGTAATAATGTGTTAATATCGTGCTGCATCTTCTCACAATCATGTGCAGTAGAACTTTGTAAATTTTTAGGTCATCCGCATAAAGTAGACATTTAGAATATCTACAAATAATAGAAACACCACTTACAAATATGAGAAATAATAGCAGACCCAGATTTGAGCCCTGTGGGACGCCTGATATGTTGGTGTAATTCAGTGGACGTAAAATCAGCTATTAGGACTTGCTCATATCTTAGAGAGAGAGAGAGAGAGATACTTCATCGTAGCGATGAACTATCAACTGTCATCGAATATATGGTGCTTGTAAAGGAGTCTGCAATTAGATTTTCTCTCTCAAAGATGTGCTTCATTAACCCGAGAGAACTCGCGCAAAACAGAACAACGCTAAAAGATAGAAGATGACGACTTATTGTTGACGCAGTTATGTTTATTTGCTATAACTTACTGCAGTTTCGCCAAAAGAAAACTTCTTGGCGATACTGTAGTAAGTTATATCAAATAAATATAACTGCACCAACAATACGTCGTCATCTTCTATCTTAGTGTAGCGCAATGTGTTGGTCGTTTCCTCCGTTTATAACAAAACAACGCTAGTCGTCACGTCAGTTCTTTTGCCGCTGTAGGTTAATGTCTTTTTGCGCGATTAATGTTGATTAAAACTGTTGATTAATTAAACGTATATGTACTTGAACAGAAATAACCAACGTTAGGTATGCACAAGTTAAAAACAATCTTCAAAAACTTGATCCGGATTTCGGTGGAATTTACGATCCACCTTACTCAAAAGTACGAGGATGTTGACGCGGACTACGCTTCCGTGGTCGAATGACCAATGTGCTTGGGATTGAGTATCTGAGGGGCAATTTACTTTCCTAGGTCGGTGCGTCCTCTCGTGGTTACTGTTGATGAAGGGTTTCCATGCGCACGAAAACGAAGGGAAACAGTCGTAATTAACTAGGTTATCCCTGTTGTGCATACCTAACGTTGGTTATTTCTGTTCATTTATCTTGCACAAGGTTGCGAATTAATTAAGTATATGTACTTGCATACAACTAACGGAATTTCACTTTAATGTTGTAAGAAAATGCAATACTTTTTTTTGCTGGGGGGAGTGAAATATCAATACACAAACGCATCATAAAGTTAAGTAAGTTTTAAGCATCTTTTTAAAAAAGAATTTCGGAATTCAGAAATTTAAATAATTTCATGGATTGTTCAATAGATAAATCTCTGTTCATGTTCAAAAAGCAAGAAGGGAGAAAATTACTATTAAACAGAGAAAGCGCAAGCACGAAAAGACTACGCAGTTACTCGCGCAATGGTCAAAACGACCAATGGCTGCAAACTAACGACTTCGCAAAGGAGACACTTTAAGCAAACTCCCACTAGATGAGGGAAAGTTATCCAAGGTCTGCTACACGAATGTGCAAGTTTGAACAGAAAGTATTTCAAGTTAAAGAAGCTAAAACGTTTTAAAGGCGGCAAAACGAGCGTTTGCTCCAGTTTTCCCGGGTTAAGGTAATGTCTCTTCGCTTTACATGACTCGTCGTGTAAAAGGTTTTCGTTGAGGACATTTTTTTACTTCTTCGCCACAGACGGAATGAGACTACTGTGGAAGGTCGTTTTCTGGACCCCTTTAACACATTGTTGACCGGCAGTTGACAGGGAGTGACGTGACGCCTCTGACGACACGAGTTCACTGGTGATCGGTTAACAATGTGTTAACCCGACAATAAAACCGGAACTGCGAGACGTTACCTCTTGATAAATTCTAACTCGTTTCAAAGAACCGATATTACACATTGTTGATTGGCAGTGTATCAATGCGGGGAGTGACGTGGCACTCCTGACGACACGAGTTTACTCGTGACCGGTCAACAATGTGTTAAGAAAAATTGATATTTGGAAGCTGTTATTTATATTGTACTTTTACATTTCTAATGGTAGACATTTCCACCTCCATTTCGTTTGCTCTGTTTTTGAATTCGTGAGCCGTAATATTTCGCATGGTTTAAATGCCAAGATGTTTCCAATCCCTTCCTAAACGGGCTCACTTTTGAAGCTACCCTTAAATGCTGCCATGTTGCCAGGGGTCCGGGGAGTGACGTGGTGTCCTCGAGATGCCTGACTCATTCACTTTTTCGCAATTACCTTAGTTTTGGCATATCGTAAGTTTTACAGGTTCTTGCGCCGTTCAATTCCAAGAAACTAACAACTTTCGGAGCCATGAGGCACACAGTTCAGGTAATGAAATGGTACTGCGCGTTGTAGTTTTTCAATTTGAATTTCAAACCGGCCGGATAGATCTATTCTGCGATTAGGAACTGAGGTGCCCAATTCAGGTCACGTATACGTGAACTCAGCTTTCTGTAGAAGTGTACGTACGTATTATTCGGCTCTCTCTCCTCTCTCTCAAACGTCTAATATTAGGAGTCTCATAAATATAACTTCCAGTTTGGACCTACAGTTTATAGCCATACACATAGTTTAGATATAGATAATTGCCTTTCTTTCAGAGGCTCCCTTCTTGGTGCGTAATGGTAGTGACGTAGACGTGCTGCCCCCGAGGAGCCTGAGCTATTTTAAAATTTCGTACCAGGCTGGTGTTTGGCACAGCATATCCCTACAGATCCTTATGCCATTAAATTCCAAATAACCAACTAACCAACAGATAATTCGCTTCGCTATCCAGAAAGTTTCACAACATGCACACTCTATATCGTTCTAGAAATGCTCCATCTCAAGGCTTGCCATTTTTGTGAGAACTGGGGGTGATGTGGCGTACTCGAGGTGCCTGAACCATTTTATGTATTGTATTTGCCTTGTGTTTGGCACGGCATGACCTTTAAAGGTCCTGGTGTCATTAAATTGCTATTACCAATCCATTTACCAACCATCGAGAAATATTCAGTAGCCGATAAAACGCTGTAGCACTGTTCTGTCAGGAAAGTATCATGTTATGTACACTGTTGCACGTGTGTTGTAAAATTGTAAAAATCGAAGATAATACCAGTTAGAGAGAGAGTGAGAAATACAAAACGAATCAAGTGCAGTGTATTCAAGATTTATCAAATTTTCTCGTGAAAAGTGGAAATACAGCTCTAATAATGTATTCGGAAGGAGGGGCAGTACTCTGTTTCAGAGAAGCAACTGGCTTGTCTGAATCACTCAGTCGCTACCTGTGACTAATGATGAACCACTAAGTTTCTGTCTGTGACTAGTGATGAATCACTAAGTCAGCCTGCCTGTGATTTATGCATTCTTCTGTTCCAAAAATGTTGTTAATATGTCCATTGACATTTATAAAAGTTGTTTCTTTATATTTTCTGTAAGATGTGTGTGTGCACTGCGTAAAAATCATCTAACAGCAAAAATAAACTGATCTCTCGACCAATAGATGGCGCTACCTGTGACTCGACACGCGTGTCATAGAAGCTTTTGCATTTTCGCTATGTAATAAGTTTGGAAGGAGAGGATTTCTCTGCTGGTGAGAGAAAAAAGCCATCGAAATCGACTTTTTTTCCGCTGGAAACAAATAAACTATTTTATTTTATGTTATTTCTTTTTTTACTGGTGACACTCCTATTACCTCTCTCTCCTCTGAAAGCGTTTCTCTCTCAATTTGAACACTGTCAAACTTCAAACTCTGATCATAAAAAACACTTCACCAACTCAATCGACCATATTCATTTCTTTCTTTGAAAATTTGACTTTAAATTATTTGCGTTACACACAATTATTTTTATTTAGTAGCAGTGGGTAGTCACAGAGAGAAAATGGACAATGCAGATCAATTACAGTGACGCACGAGACTTCGTACTGCCCATACGTCTTGCATTTATATTAAATTAAGTACGTATTTGCGCAGTTGAAGTATGCTTTTTGACTTCAGCTTTATGCCTTTTTTTCATCGGTTTTACTCAAAATAAAAGCCACGAGGCGCTAATGATGTTACTGCTAATGACACTTCTGCGCTGACTAGTCAGCATTGACCTCTCTCTCAAAGGCGACAGTCTCTTCAAACTGTCATCGTCCAATTTGTGTTAGAGATTATATGAGATATTATCTTTCACTTCCTTTCGTGTAGGGGACAGTTGAGGAGCACAAACTATTTGAGGTTCACGTTTCATTTGCTGCCAAAGATTGTACTTCTTATTTCTAAGGAGGTAGAGAAGGAAACGGGCATTGCTTATATATGTGATAGGGCATCTGGCTTATTTATAGCGTGTCTAGAGTTTTTAAAAGCACACTTTTTTTCTTAATAAAAAAAATTCACAAACCGCTTGCAAGCTCATAAGGAACCTTGAATTTTCATGATCAGATTACGCATGTCAAATCGGATTTCAACAGTAGTTTCCAATAGTGACCATCAGGAGAGTTTCGTTTGACTCCCCAACTTAACGTTTGACACTCCATTCTTTAACATGATCGTCGTCGCTAATTCTGCAGTCATTGACATTGCGGATTCCATTTTTCAGTATAGTTGTTATCGCCAGTGCAGCCACGGGATAATATTTCCTTCAAACCATAATAATAGAAGCAAGATGATTCTACACTGGTTTCCATAAATGAAGCAATAGAGTGACAAAACGCGTTAATTTTGTGAAAAGTCGTTCAAAATGCACCAAACTCGCATATGTTACGCGGAAAAGTAGGCAACAGCTACATCTCACGTGGATATGAGTGGGGCTGGCATCGATTTATGCTTAACGAGTGACTGCTTAAGAGCACATGTTACGCAGGGAGTTGGCAGTTATTGCGAAAAGCTCCACATCAAGAATCCGTGATAGGTATTGTATGAACATGATATCGAGACAGCATTTACCGGAAGAATTACGCTTTCGCGCAATAAGAAGACTCGAAGCAGGCCAAACACAGGGGGATGCTTCCAGATGGCTGAATGTCGATCGTTCTGTGGTCAGCTGCTTGTGGCAGCCGCTCCCAACCACGCAATTAGCTTCGCCAAAGTACAGACCAAGTAGGAAAAGGACCACGGCAGTCAGATGACAGATATTTGCGGGTATGAGCTCCACGGTACCGAACAAGTGAGCCTATTCACATGCGATCTGTGCTTGTTGCCGCAACAGGACGGATGGTATTAGCCTTTACGGTGCACCGCAGGACCTGCATGCCGGAAGACCAACATTATGTGTACCACTAACTTCCAGCCACAGGGGGAACTTGACTTAAACGCGGATGCAAGATGAGGGGAGATCACTACTCTTTACTGATGAGTCGCGATTTTCACTGCAGAGTGACTCTCGGCGAGTGTGCATCTGGAGAGAGTCAGTGAAAGGAACATATATATAGTAGAGGCAGTGTCCTTGTCGGACGGGAGGGGGGGGGGGGTTCGTTATCGTTAAGAAGTCGCGTGGAGCTGCATGTACTGTTGCAGGGAACTTTTAATGCTCAACGCTATAGCGACGATATCTTGGATACCATTGTGCAACCCTACTTTTCTTTTTAGGCCCAGATTTCCTTCTACAAGCAGATAACGCGAGGCCGGACACAGCACGCTTCTTCCAGCGGTACCTCGAAGAGCAGACAGTTGCCCATATGGAGTGGTCAGCACGCTCGCCCGACTTGAACCCCATAGAGCATGTTTGGGCCTCTGTAGGGTAATGTCTACCAGGGCTCCATCATCCTCAGCGCGAAACCTCCGGGCTCTCCGGGAGAGAACGACGGCAGTTGCTGTCCATGGAGCTCGTTGACAACATCGTTAACAGCATGGACTATCGAGTGTCGGCCCTGTGTTGCTGTTTGTGGAGACCACATATCGTACGGAGGTACTTTTCATATTTCATCTGAAGTTTTCATTTTTTATGTTTTGCAACATGATATGTTTTTATTTGCGTATATCTGTTCTGTTCAGCTGTGTTCATTCTCGGGGAACAAGGTGTGGTGTCATCGAGATGCCCACCAAATTTCATCCAACTTTTACTGTTAACACGTTTTTTCACTTGCGTAATAGGCATGACGTAACATAGGCATGACGCACACGAACACAAAATGAGTGTGCTTCAATAGGAATGACGCAGTGTGTGCGTGTGCGTCAGTCATCCCTATTGATACCAGTCAACACCTCTGGAACTCAGTGATCGTGATCCTTCTGATTACCATATCTGAGATTTATTTTCAAACACGTGAGAAAAAAATTATGTTACTTTATTCTTTTAAATTATGGAACGAATAGAAGCATAGCTCTTTTGTTTGCTATTTAATGTATACCCAGGTATATATTTTATTAATACTTGGTGTATTTTCTCATGGCATTTGTTCAAAATACACCATTTAGTTTCCCCTCAGAAGTCCAACGTTTTGTTTTGGTTAGCACGGTGTCATGTGGCGCTCCAGATGTGTCCGAGCCATTCAGTGTTTCATAATTTTTCGGTGCATGGGATTGCTATCCCATACACGGAAAAGTTATGAAACACCGTCTTAAAAGGTCCTTCTGCCAATACATTCTCAAATAACCAATCAACCGACCAACCACTTAGTTTTTTTTATGATTATTTTTGAGTGGCAGTGTGAAAATTAAAAAAGGAATATTGCATTTTCTTTTCGATTTCGTTTAGGAAAATTCAAAAATATTTCTATTTCATAGATACAGTGTAAACTTTCGATACGATTGAGGATTTTAGGTTTCTCCGGTTGTGTAAGAAGGGGTAGGGAAAGATATAAAATCACAATACATGAGCATATTTGAGTTCTTAAAAGATCCTAAGTTTAAGTCAAACACAATTTCACGAAATGATTTCGATCTTGATTTTCTGTCGTTTTTATGTTACAGTCTACTGTTTCATCCGTTTAATCATTCTGTCGTTGCCCCAGAGGTGTATAACTTGGCAAATAATGTGGCCCCGAAGTACCATTTAGTGTTTCTGATTTACCCAAACTAATTAGTGTTTCTTTTAAGACTCTGTGTATATTGTATAGCATGATCTTTGCAGGTTTTGTACCATTAAATGTCAATCGAACAACCGTCTATCACCTCAGGGGTTCACCTTTTTGGTAAGAGGAGTGACGTGTAGTAGTGGAGAAAGGAGATTACTCTTCCCCACAGAATGTCCCATGTTAACTTCACCGCTCCACCCAGAGCCTCCCTATGGGATTCTCCCATGTTAGCTCTAACATCATCGGATTTCCAATGTTAGCTGCACCATCATAGGATTTCCCATGTTAGCTCCACCATCATAGGATTTCCCATGTTAGCTCCACCATCATAGGATTTCCCATGTGTTAGCTCCACCACTTTAGGGTGTGTGTGCGTCACAGTTGGATCCACCGAAATCAGACCGGAGCAATTATTTCTTTCAGGCATTTGAATAATCGAAGAAATAAGTTTTTTTTTTTTCTTCCTCCAGTGTGCCGACGTCCTCCACCGACGGAGCTAACGTGTGGTCTAAGGTGGCGCCAACTGTCTGGCTCTTATCAGAAAAGCAACTCCGATTGAAGGGAGTGTTATCTTTCATTATGGAAAAAATTATACTATTATTTCAACTTCTTACGATTTGATTTTTCAGCTGATCTGTGTTAAGTTTTGGATTGCTTATAATTTTACGATTCGTTAGTGTGTAAACTCGACGTGATTAAATAACATATGCATATGTGAACACAATATTATTTTCTTATATGCGCGCCTCGCTTCATCTGACTATATTTGGGCAGTTCTGCCTCGTAGGATTTCCCATGTTAGCTCCACCAACAGGGGTGTGTCCCAGTTGGATCCACCAATTCAGGTGTGTGTCCCAGTTGGATCCACCGAAATCGGAGATTGTGCCTCCGGATTGTTGGTGGAGGGGAAAAATAATTTTTCATCCTAACAATTGTGATTTTTTCGAAGGTGCTAACATCCACCGTGTTTCAAGTTTGGTAGATCAGGATCCGGAGCAAATAATTTTTTCGCGTGAGTGATTATTAAATATTCAAATGTGTTTCATTAGCTCGGAGGAGTTAACGTGCGGTCTATGAATGGCGCCAACTGTCTGGCTCTTATCGGAAAAACAACTCCGATTGAAAGGAGTGTAATCTATCATTGAGGGAAAAAATTATACTATTATTTCAACTTCTTATGGTGTGATTTTTCAGCTAAATAGCTGAAAAAT
>JJRW01S0036379.1:11136-23601 GCA_001188405.1 Loxosceles reclusa
TCAAAATACAGTCGATATTTTGAAAGCGTGCAGTGTGTTCTGAGAGATTGAGCAAAGTAATATGGAAGTACACAGGGACAGCTTTTAATTCCAGAATACAGTAGCTACGGAAACGAAAATTCGTATGGATTTCGAAACTGCGGATGCATTGTTGTGGATTAAGTACATTCGCATTGGAGCTGATGCATCCAAAACACAGAGAATTCACTTTCTTCTCTGTGGTAAACAAAACATTAAGATGGTATGAAACGCGCTGTGAAGTTTAACCCCATAAATTCAATTTTTACGCCAGCAACTTTTGCAATCATTCAGCTTTTGGAAGCCTGGTCACTGAATACAAACACTATCCCATATTTACAGACAGCTTTTCAGCAATAATTAGCTTTAAAAATATGGAATCGGAGTCACCTATAATATTGAGGCTGATAAAGGCATCGACTCTTAGTGCCTCATATTTTATCATTTGGACCTCTGGGCACAAGGGTACACCAATCAATGAATGGGAGAATGCTATCCCTCTTGACAACAGCCTCCCATGCACCATGATCGTAATATATCCCCGGAAGATACCCAGAACACTTACGAAAAGTTTCACCCTCAGACAGAGGAGAAGTGAAGATGCTCACCATGCTCCATGGAGCATCAGCCCATCAATATTCGAGTGAATTGGCCAATTAAACACTTCTACAGAAACTTTCTTGAGGTCATAGCACTAAGGCTATTTACACATACGGCGGAACTAAATAGTCACAGTTTTAAAGTTAAGAGATCGGTTAGTCCCAAGTGTCATGTTTGTCAGTAAATAGAAGACGTTGGTCATTATTTACTTCAGTGCAGAAGGTATACGCATGAAAGAAAGAAATTGTTGAAAGGTCTAAAGCTTAACGCACAGGTTCACTTTATCGTAATGTACCTCCTTGGCACGATCCACCACAGTTCGCAAACTGCGTGGATGCAAGTCACTGTGCGGTATATCATATCGACGGCTAGCTTCGGATAACCTACCAGTTGTGCACACAAAGACAACTTGCAATACGGCATGGTGTCGCATTAATAGGGCGCGTTCATGCATAGATGTGTATGAATGTTCAGGTGCGGAATCATATTTGGGAAAATGAGGATCGGAGAATTCGTCCGTGTTCGAGTTTGTGTTTATTTCGTGAGGAAGAGAAAGTGAAAAGTTATGTATCCGTTGTTCCTTTAGTGATATGCTTAGTGAACAACATTTATTCTGATTTCTGTCTCGGAGATTGCTTTCAGTCCTTCTTTCAGGTAACACAAAGTAAATTATTTGTTCGCACTACAAGCTCGACGCGCTTAATTTAGACCGTCCCCTTGAAACATTTCCCAAGTGAAAGAAGTGCCGCTTTCCTCGTGCAGGAGCTGATCAATTCAGATAGAGGTCTTCCTCTTACATTGGACGGGCGTAATTAACCTAAGAACTTTAAAGTAGGCTAATTAAAGCCAGTTAACATCCCACTGAGCATCATCCATGCATACGTAATGCGAGGTCGTAGCTTCCTGCTGAGCATTTATAAATATCAAAGGGCTTGAAAAATTAGAATCAGAGTAGTGGCCGCCCTGTCCCGTTTCTTAATCGTCTTTCTCCAAACTCCTCCTCGATGTGGTGGTGCGGAACCGCTAAGGCAATTAGCATAATTAGGGGTTAATTTGTCAATACTAACGACATTGCAACTCTTGGCATGCGGATGGGCTACGAGTAAATACCAGGGGATCGGCCGAATCCTTTGGAAAAGCACCAATTTAAACCAGGCTCTGTGCATTCCTGTCATTGAGGGTCTACCCGCTTCTGTTCGATAAATGAGATTTCTAATGAGCGAGATAATTTATCTTCAAATGTTAACAATCTGCGTTATTATATCCCAGTGTTAATATTCCCTTTCTGTTGCGTGTACTGAAATGAGCATTAATATTTCCTGTTTCTATTCCTAAAGGAATTTTCCTGTTTCCCCACTGGACGTCTTCTATAAATTTCCGCTCAGTGCATTATTTTCAGATGAACCTCTATTAGTAAGACAGACGCGCTTTAAATATCCGTGTATTTAACATGAAAGTATTAAATGCATGACAAATAAAATAACAAAATATAATAAAATAATAACAAATAAAATATATATTACGTACAGTATGCACAATGTGCGTATTTTAGAAGATTTCCTTACCTGTGTATAATATTGTTCATTTTATGTATATGGAGAAAGAGAGACTTCAAACTTATTGCATTAGCTTCCTCTAAGAGTCCTTAATTATATTGAAACGGGAGAAAACCCCTCTGGCGCCATCTAATGTCGGCTAAACGAAATATAGAGAAAGTCAGTGGCCCTGCGAGCGCTTGGAAAGATGACACATGCTGGAATTTTCGTTCGTTGTTTGCTTCCAGATAAACCCTCGGAGCCTTTAGAAGGCGGAAGCACGTTGGCAGTTGTTGGCAGTCGGAGACGGAGGAAGTTGATGTTGGTGCCCGGCGAGTGCAGTTGGAATTTTTGTTCGATTGTGAACAAAGTGGTAAGGCGTGTTCGAATTTCTCTACGCTTGTTTATTTCGGCGAGCTTCGCCTTTCTTGTGAAAGCGGAAGTTTTCTCCTTTTAAAATTCCTCTCAAGAGGGTTCACTCTGTGTTGAGTACGATGAGTGACTTCATTCGCTTCGATTTTGCGTTATCCTCCGATATTCGTTCGCAGGTTAAATTAGTTCTTGAAATTTGCTGTGCACTGTTAAGGATGCGAATTTAATTATTGGCGCCACATAAGGAAAAGGGTAAATATCCTTCCTCTTTTTGCGTTCTGCTTAATTTTACCCTACTTTATTTATCATAAATATGTGTATTAACTTGTTTATTTGCTCGGTATTGGCAATCTGTACCTGTTGTAATTTTCAGTTTGCGCAAACAGATCTTATAAATTGTTTAATACTCTTATAAGTCTGGTGAAAATTCTGTACCCGAATACTGTTTTGTATTTGATTACTCTTTGCTTATTACTGTCTGTTAAAAATCTGCTCGTATTCCTAATAATCTCTTGTCCTTATTTAAGTGTGTTTTCTTTCTGTTTGACTTGCCATTTTGACGAAATTTATTTTAATTGTTTAATGATTATTAACGCCCAGTAACCCGTAACAATATTTTAAGAATTTACGAATATTCCGATTTATCTAATGACTCGGATTTGGGCTTCATAAAAGTATACACAAGGGGATACGTGTATTTTGACATCCTTGAATTGTGATGAAATACGTGGTGGCTACCCAACGTACAATTATAGGAAATTTGAAAAATCGCAGAAATTCGTGTAAGCATCATTCCGTATCAATATATCGACAATAGATTTCTCTCGAAAGTGTTGTTTTTTTTTTCTTTTTTTTTCGTCCTATAGTTCATTTTATTCATTATTTTGCTGTGTACACTCATTTGCAAAAAAAAAAGAGTGCCACATAGGAGATGTCGGAAACGAATGAAACTATGTGTGATTGTGAGTGTCACGGTCATGTAAGTAAATGATTACGATATAGGAGCACACAAAAAGATAGTTTATTGCGGGAAAATGAACTCATGAAAGGATGCAATAGTACCTTGTGTTGGGCTACATGTAGCCTCGACACAAGATATACTACTGGCCGGCATCGAGGAATACAGACCTCGTATGATGTATTTAGACAATACTGTGTCCACTGTTGCTGTAATTGGACCTCGAGATCGTGCCTACTGGTAGGGTTCCGAAGTTGGCATCGAAGATGGTCTCACGCATTTTCAGTTCGTTGTAAGTCAGGCGAGCGGGCAGGCAAGGGAAGTGTGACAAACTGCAGATAAATATTCCTCTGCTATCTTTTCCGTGTACGGTCATGCATTATTTTGCTGGAACAAGGCTCAGAGGAACCCTGTCGTGAGAGACAGCACATGTGGCTGCAGGATGACCTGGTCATTGCCCCTGGAATGTTTAGGAGAGACCGGCTGATGTATACGATGGCTCCTCCCGACTTGAACGTAACAGACCCAGGCTGCGGGGTCGCTCGACAGACAAGGCAAGATCGAGGAGCTGGCCAGGAGCTTCCAGACAGGAACACAGCCATCGTTTCTGCACAAACTGATCCGGGATTTGTCTATGAAAACTACCCGGTTTCATTCCGTTGGAGTTGCGTGTCGTCATGTGCGATACCACTACAAACCGATGTAATGGTGCGTGGTTGTCAGTGGTAGCACACGTACTAAACGTCGTAAGACCAAATGTCACTCTTCAAGGTGCCGGGAAACGGTACTAGCAGACGCATGGACCCACGGACGATGGTGCAATTTCACTCTAGGTGTAAGTCAACGAACCAGTTGGGCTTGTCAGTTGGGCCAGCCATTGATTTTAATATCTCCTCACTATCTTTTCAGAACGGCCTAAGTGCCGGCCAATTTGTCAATTGGATAATCCAGCTTTTCGCAATCCAATAATGTGGGCCCTGTGATACTCGGATACTTTGGCGAATTGCCTTCGCATGCGTCTTAAAGGCGTGTCTAATGATCAAAGAACCCTACATAACAAGAGAACTACGCACGCCTAGTCTGCGAGATCCTTTTTATGCATCAACACAGAAAGTTATGTAACACCCTCGAGTGGCCAATCCGTACATCAAAGCGCGTCACAACTCTTATGATTTGTATATCTTTGTCAAATATACTTGCATGCGAAGTTTTGCAGCGAAGTCTCAAATGCTTCATGATGTGTGTCTTTGTGTGTGCGTGTGTGTGCAGAGGAGTGCATTTTGCATTCTGTGAATCCCATTTCTTGTTTGTTAATAAGCACATTAGTAGTAAAACTCTTCTTGGAATTAGAAGTAAACTCGGAGGAGGGGCCTGGGAGAGGGCGAGTGTTAGTATTTCTCCTGTAAGGCAGCGATTCTCATCCTATGTGACGCGTCCCCTAAAATGACGCGAAATAACGAAAATGAAGGCGGGAAGACGTGTAAGAAACAATATTCGAGAACCTAGTTATATTGAAACCGAAATACGAAAAATGCATTTAGATAATGCAAAAATAAAATGTCACCCTTATAAATAGCCAAGTGCATAAGTGATGCAAAATGTATTTGTTAGTTGTTGTTTTTTTTATTCGACAACAAATTAGTTGCTTTCTTGAAGCTGTCCGTCCAATCCTCGCCCGTCGGCGCCTCATTCGACAACAATTCATCCTTCTGCTGGTTATAGAAATGGCGACAAGTTCCTTAGGAATTGGCCCACTAGGAATCGAATCCCGGTCACTCCGTGACATACCCCGCCCCAGACTTAACTCCCGTAGCCCCGTTTTAGGGGCAGTCGCCTTCGGCGACACTGGAGCGATAACGTCGTTCATAGAGACTAAGGCTGTATAGAAACGATAGCATCCTAGTAACGGTGGCAACCTCGGAAGTGCGAGCAAAACGTTTCATAAGAAGATGGCTAAATTGGAAATTAGCACTGTGAGTTTTCTTCCTCCGCTTCACTGAGACCTATAGTTTGTCTCTAATGCAGCTACTGCAGAAAACCTGCCTTCTCAAAACAAAACGCAGGCAATGATAAAAGCTTACGAAAGACTTTCTTTCAGTACAGAAAAATGCTCATTCAGTAATGCCCAAAATTCCCAATCAGGGGCTCACCTTTTCGTGAGTTCTGTGAGTGACATGACGTCTCCCAGATACCCGAGCCATGTAGTGTTACGTGATCACCTTGTATTTTTGGCAATTCACCGTCCGGGATAGTACCTGGACGTCTAGGAAGGTGTCAAACCTTGGTGGTTAAATTCTCTGGGGGATCACTCATGCATTAACCACATCTCCCTTTGTTTGGCGAGCGGAACAGCCTGCAGAAAACTAGGAAACACTTCATCCAGATCAAACGTCGCGGCAACAGATACGGACTCGCCAAGCAATCACCCAGGATGCCTGCCCAACATTTTCAGTGCAAATCGCTGCTGGTGTTTACGCGTGGCAGTCTGCGATGATTGTTTTTTGCCCAGATGCATTCGTTGCGTGTGTTGAAAATGCCTTTCTGGGTAAACGAGGCTTCATCACTGAATAATAGCAATGCAGGAAACTGCGGATTGCTAGTTGTCATCTGGAACATCCAACTTACGAACTCCAGCCCGGGGGATAGTCATCGGCGTTTAAATTTTGGACCTACTGCCCATGAAAGGGGTGCATGCTTGTCTCTTATACAGCTTTCCATACCCTGTTGTAAAAATGCCAATGCCGGCTACCACCATTCGCGTACTTGCGAAAGGAGCTTCTACAAGACTTTCCAAGACACGCTCTTCTCTTTCCGGCGTCCGCATACTTCGCTTGCATCCCGTATTTGTGTGTGAGATAGCGAACGAGCTGGTTTTCCGTAGTCTTCTATAAACACCGGTGAATGTAGAACGGTATGGCACACGATGGGCATCGGAAACCGCTCACGGTACAGTCATTTGTGCTTCGCGGCCGTTTCCATGTGCTTGAACGTGCATCAGATGCATATCTGCTAATTCGTCGTATCTTTAAGCCGCCGTGACCTTCGCGAATTCGTTTCGCACGATGTTATCACTGTAATTATCAGAAGCATTGAGGATGGACGCTTTGAGAAACAAGTCGTTTTCAGACAAAGTTGCATAGTTCGGCTTCAATATTTGGAGCCTTCGTTTCTTCGTCACAGAGATCAAGAAGGAACTTAATTTAAAACCGCTGAATGAGACTAGACAGGTTCTGCGTCTCAAATTATTTTACCAGTTGTTAAATGGAGAGTATGACATTGATGTTTCCTCCCTTATGTATCCTTCCCAATATAAATCCCTGAGAATTTGATCATCACCGAAAAATAACTCCTATCTTTGCATAGGCAGACACATTTAAGTACAGTTTGTTTTCGAAAACAATTGGTGATTTAAACAGTTTGTCTGTAGAAGCTGCATATTGTCTGAACTTAGAGAAATTTCTGAAGATGATCGATTCATGATGTGTTTACATATTTTACCTATTGTAAAATTGTTGCAACAGTTCTGCTTCGGTATGTTCCTACTTCAGTTCACTTTTCTGAACAAATGTAGTAAGTAGAATATAAATAAATTTGATAATTGTTTGTTGGGTGTGTGTGAAACCGTTATACCCTGCATATGAAGTACGTTTGTACATCTATTTCCTAACACAGCATTTCTGTCTTTTTAGTATCCACCAGTAGGACTTTTCGTATATTTTGAAAGGCTTCAAGATAATTTACTGTATACTTTTTGTACCATTGACATCATGTGTGGCCAGTAGTGACGTGGCGTGCCCGAGGTACCCGAGCCATATAGTGTTCCTTAATCACCTTGTGTTCGGCACAGTATGGCCTTTAAACTACAAATAACCGGCTAACCAACCAACCATTATCCTTTCCGTATCTAGAAAACAACTCCGTTTGTACCTTAAACAATAAACCTGACCCGTTTTCAGATATTTTCATCGTCTCTAAAACTGCATTAAGTTTTCAAAGCAAAGAAACATTTTTTACGCTCGTGACTTGTGTCGTTATGTGAATCCATGAAAAATGTATGATTAAATCGCCCTCTGTCTGAAGGGAGCTCAACTACTTATTGCGCCTTTGAGAGATTTCTCACCCAACGTGAGCGAAATCAAAATGTGAACGCTTGCATGTGTTGTTCATGAGAAGTTTTATTGTTCCTTGATATGTGTGTGTGTTAATAAAAGGCACTTTTTGCACCTGATATGTAAAATGAAAATCTAGTTCTCTGTCATATTATAGTATTGTCCTGTAGTTGAATATCGTTCAAAGAAAATTGATCAACAATATGACGTCAACATCTCTGCTTTGTTAAGCAGTCACTGTACATTATGTATTCTACAATGCTGCGTTCATTCTCATTAACAAAAATCCATCGTTTAAATACATTAAATTCTCATAGCACCGAGGTTTTTCGCCTATTCTCCAAGCACAGTTTAAACTCTTTAACATAAATCTCCCCCAATCGCTCTCAAACTCATTCAGAGTGTAAAGCGAGATCGCGATCCTCCTACCCAACTGATGATGTTTATAAAAACCCCATTTTATCCTAATTTCAATCGAACTTAGTTTTTGTTAATCGCCTTCGATTAGAGATAGCCTTTGCGGAAAGTATTTTGTTTAAAATTAGAACAGTCTCTTTATCACTAGATCAGAGAAGAAAGAATGAGACCCCACAGGGTTAGTCATGGATATTGAGTTATCATCCAATTTGTAGCTTTAGACCTGTGACAAAAACCTCAATTTAGCCTGTTCTTCAGTTGCGCTAACTGCACACTTGAATTAGTCCTCCTGCAACTTAGCAGATTGTTTCATTTTTCAGAGCTGCCTTCATACTTTGTTTCCTGTCCTATTGGGCCACTCCAGGGATGCAATGGTACCGGTGACGAGCTGCTGTACTGAAGAACCCTGGTTTAAGTCTCGGGCGACATGGATGTATATATATGTCTTCACCTTGTTCATATTGATCTCGTGTTTGGCGCAGCATGATCTTAATACGTCCTTGCCATAAAACACTAGTCATCATCATCCCTGTCCTGTTGGATTATCCGATAAACTCTTCTCGCCCTACTCACGTTTAAATGGTTTTTATTAATACATAATTATTTTACGTATGCGAACTGAATATCCCCCACTCACTGAGATCGCTATGCTATAATTAAGCCAGTTTTCTCAGTGTTTCCTTTCAGACAATTATAGATAAATAATCACGTTTTTCAGCTACTCGATATTACATAGGTAAAACCAAGAAATTCCTTTCTGTCTGCTTCTACGAACATCATATGTCGGTGTACTACCTGTGCTGAATTTCCTGTAATTCCTTAAAAGAAAATTATTGTCTTAAATGTTCATAATTTTGATATGGTATTCTGATTTTTTTTTGCATAATTTCAATATTCGGCATCTCAAATGAAGTGTTACACGTTGCTTAGTTGCCAGTAATGATGCCGTGGACTCTTCACTGACTATCCCACCCCTGTCTATCCCTAATCCCCGTAACATCACCACAATCTTGCTGAAGTTTCGACAATACCACAACAGCTGATGAAGAGGCACAAAGCACTCGACTTCAATTGAGCTATAAAAGTGAGTGTGTTCCATATCTGTAGTCAGTTGTTGGCCACTGCAAGTTTGTCGACAAAAGCTTGTGTGCAATTTTTTAGCGTCATTAGAACTTTCTAATTTGAATAACTAAGAATCGTTCTTTCTTCTTGAAACCAGGGGAAAAGTGATATTTTACTCGAGCTTTAATTTAGTGGTCGTGAAATCGCTGTCAAATGTAGCTGCGATCATTCCTCCTGCTTGCGCACCATTAAAAAGTAATGTAAGTTACATAAACGGAAGATACGTAGAAAAAAATTGACAGGTCGACTAAGGCTGCTGCTGATCCTGATGATAGCTTGTTGATTTATTCCCTAGCATGAATGTTTAAAACAGCAACTGATTTGATAAGTGAATGACATAATGAAGTGGGTATTGATGCATTCGCATGTACAGTTCGTCGTAGATTACAAGAACATGGACTGCTTGCGAAAAAACCTACATTCCTTACTGAAAAAACAACATTTTTGAAAAATTTCTTCGGCCAAAGAATATAAAAACTGCGGATGATAACTTGAAAAAAGATAATTTTTACTGATGATAGAACTGTTTCGCTTAATAATGGAAATAATTTTGCATGGTCTGAAGAATGATATAAGGTGGGTTCACCTGACTGACATTCAAGCACCCATTTGCCGTGATGTTGTGATCCTACATTTCAGCCACTGGTGTAGGCTGTTTGCACATTGTTGATGGCACGTTAAAGGCATCGAAATTTGTTCACCTTTGAATATAAACTGTTACCCTCTGTTCAAAACGTGGATTTACAGAATTTCATCTTTCCGGATGATAATGCACTGTGTCATTGGACAAAGTTGGTGACAGACTGGCTTAAACAGAAAATTTTGCGAAGGCTTAAATGACGTGTGCAGACTAGGATTCGCCAAAAAACCTTTGGATAATAGGGAAAAGTTACGTCAGTTAATGTCAACATTCCAAAGATAATTGATTTTGTCTATAATTGTCGTATGTCACCACGACGAGGAAGCTCATCAGTAACATTCCCAAAAGGTTCACTTTGGTCACTAAAAACCTGGGGTTACCCAATTAAATGTTAAAGTTGCCCTATTAGTAATTTCACGTTTAATACACTTGTAACGATGTGCTGTACAGTAATTTTACATTAAGTGCATCGTACTTTTTTGTGTTTATTATGTACAAATTTGTTCTTGTTATGACTTGTACCATTGTACTTTTAGTTATGACATCACTTCTATAACTGATGGTTAAAATCTGTAAAAGGCTTAAATTCAGCATAAAATTTCCTTCAAATGGATGTATAACATGTACCTGTGTAATTCTGTGAAACTACCCATTATAAGCGAACTTTAAACAAAAAAATGTGATTTTCGATCTACTGGTGCTGGACGTTTGGCCACGGCTGCTCAATCCTACCGGAACTATTATTTGTTTTTCTAGTCTCCCTCTTTACCAAAAAAGATTTTTTGGACTGTAGTGTTGGTGATGCTGCGGATTAGTTAATGGATTCTTAATCATTTTGAAGGTGCGTTTTGGCATTATTAATGCTTTGCATTTGCACTTAAGTAGTAGTAGTGACAAAAGCTAACACCAAATATTAAACGTTAGGGAAGTACTTGTCCTGAAATTCCTGATAAAGTTTTTGCCTTTATATGTCCTGAATTTTGATTTTTTATATCCTGAAATTTTCCATAATTTCAACTTTTTGTTTCTCAAATGTAAATGTCGATCGATTGCTCTGAATGATCTCAGTGACTCTTTGATACTCACGAAGGAATAGGGTATGTGCGCTATGTCATGAAAATGTGTGGCATAACAATTTTTAATGCTGTTGAAGTTTTGAGAATGCCGCGACAGCTGGCGAAAAAACATACATGCTCCATGAAATCTTCAGTTGTTCTTTTTTCATATGAAGTTTGGATCTTTTCTTACCAGCAGCGAAATTTCGTTTTTTTTCTTTTTGATTCTGAAGCTGTAGCTTTGCCCATGGAGCAGAACTTTGAATACAGTATTATGTCACTTTATATGCGAGTCTTATATCGTCGGGTATTTAATTTATGGTGCAAGGGTTTAATCACTTAAGTGAAGTGTGAATTTTTCAACTTTGAAGTTCTGAGGAGAAAGAAGAAAAAAAAAGAAATCAGTAGGAATCATGATGTTTTAGGTGATCGGAGTCACGACGGAAGCACCTGTAAGACAAAAGTGTACCCTCACTTCTGTCTTACAGCTAACTGTACCCATATCGAAGGATACAACTGCATACAAACTTTCTCAAGATCTCAGTATATGCTTGATTTTAGTGAGCATAGCTCTTTATCCACATATACAGGATCCTTACTCATTTCTCATTATCAGCCCTCTATTGAATGTATCTTCTTCAATCGTTATAGTTCATTTACTTTTCTGTCAACAATTCTATCTTCAACTGTATATGTAATAAGTATACTCAACGTAATATGTAATTTGTATACTCAACGTAATACATGTAAATAAATAAATAAGTAGCTCAGGATAATCCATGTTTAATATCACAATAATAAATGGAATGCACGGTAATTAGTTTCGTTAGAACATAAGTCTGCTCTCTTCGGACCGTACGGCCACGTTGAAGTTGAAGGGCTGTCCGTCGAATGGTCCGTTCATTTGTTTCGTAATATATGTAATTTGTATACTCAACGTAATACATGTAAATAAATAAATAAGTAGCTCAGGATAATCCATGTTTAATATCACAATAATAAATGGAATGCACGGTAATTAGTTTCGTTAGAACATAAGTCTGCTCTCTTCGGACCGTACGGCCACGTTGAAGTTGAAGGGCTGTCCGTCGAATGGTCCGTTCATTTGTTTCGTAATATATGTAATTTGTATACTCAACGCAATATGTAATTTGTTATCTCAACGTATATTATGTATTCCTTATACTCAACGTAATGTGTACTCTGTAATATGCACTCTAATTTGTTAAGTTATATTAAAGTTCGAGTTCAAATATTCTTAAACGATATGTACCAAACGAAAAGGCTTATCATTAGCAAATGTAACCTGTAAACATTCCAGTTTGTGTGTGTGTTTTAAAGAGAAAGTAGTATTAGAGACAAAAGTTGTTAGTTTTCGAGAATATAAAGATACTTTATATTGAAACACAGGAGGTCTCTTTATTAGTGGAGCCATCTAGTTTCGTGCAGTAGAAGAGAACTAAGAGAGAACAATCAGCTGATCAGCGCTCAAGATCAGCAGATTCAGGGCTTCCTTTCGTAGCGCATGTTCCTGCACGGAGGAAAGTAGGGTAAGTAGAAGGAAAAATCGTAGAAGGTTCGTATCGCTGTAGCTTTGCGGCTTCTCCAGAAAATTCTGCATGCCTTTGAAGGAGACGAA
>JJRW01S0036383.1:22318-34882 GCA_001188405.1 Loxosceles reclusa
TTGATACAAAAACTATAAAATTCATAGCTCTTAAACCAAAGTAAATCTTGAATGAAAAGTTTCATCCCATCAATCATAACTTCATTAAAATATACCTTAGTGGTCTGAAGGACTAGGATTACAAAAAAAAGCGATACCGTATTTGCCAGTATATTCCCTCTTCACACAAGTTTATGAAATCATTTTTTCCACCTTCCTCCTCCACCCCGCCCCTCCCTCATGTTACATCGTTCGAAATTTTCTATCTCGGGAAATACGGGAAGTTAATCAAGCTGTCTTACACGTAAAATAAAGTATTTATTTTGCCCCAACCGTAGAGGCTGATTAATCGCTCCGCAATGATTTATGCTGCCGAGACGAGCAGTAAAACAACCTCTCTTCTTGCTCATAAAGTTACTTTTCTTTCCTGCTTCTTTATAAGTAACTAAATAGGAAATATGCCTTTTTTATAGTCCGATTTTCCAGTCATTAATTACTTTAGTCTTAAGTAATTGCTGAAATGCAAAAAAGGTGCCTTTTATGTTTCCGTTTGCCTTTTATACAAAAATAAGCAATTGCTGAATTGTGGAAATATGAATAAAGTGAGGCATTCATCGCGCAAATAACGGGTTAGTCTTAAGTATGTGAAACATAAAAATTGGATACGAAAGTCTCTATTTTTAACATAAGAACAAAGAAAATATAATATGGCTGTTTTAACCGTTACATGTGGCTGTTTTTTATGCGGGAAAGTAATATTCTGTTTAGAGTTAAAAGAGAAGTAAATTTTAATTCCCCCGAAATCTATGAACAATGAGCTTTCTCTTCTATTTAACAGACAAAGTTGTATCTTTCTGTACTGCGTAATTTCAGTCTTTTTCATATACCAGAAGTAGAACTTCCAACTATGGAAAGACTGCTTTTTTGTCAAAACTTTAATACTCTGCACATATTCCAAAAATCCGTCTACCAAAAGGGGCGAAGTCCACTACCGACTTTCCATTAACTATAAAACATTTAATAGGGTTAAGCTTACGTTGCACATTATTGTATCCACTTAGCACGTTACATTTTAGGTCTAAACAATATTTATTGGAAAGTGCTGTGCTACGACACATCACGTATGATACTAGTCTTTCACAAATTTTTTTCTCGTTGGACCTATATCCATTGAACCAAAAATAAAGACTAATGTATGACAGTTATAAAGCATATTGCATGTAGTACGCCATTGCCAAGTGAAAGGAACACTGTAACAAACGTTCTTTGTCGACGCCGGAACTCGAACCACGGATCTGTCAACTCCGAAGTGGCAGCTTTTAAAATTAAGCTACGCCGACGAGTACCTGGAAGCCTATTATCTCAGTCTTTTGTGGGGAGGAACTTCACAACTCTCTGACGAATAATGAAGGAAAATACTATAAATAGAAAGGTTCGTTAAACATTGGTTGATTGGAAGACGCCAGGCGTATAGGCCACCTATGTATTTGAAATGTATCAAAATATGTGTGTGTGTGTAGATATAATTAATAGATTGAAAAATGGTTCATCAGGTTTGTCCTATTGTTTGCAAGGAGAGTTGCTTTTATGTTTTCGAATATTGAATTGCTTTGCATCACTTTTCTTGCGAACATTTAGCTTTTCTGTGTATTTCTCCCGAAGACGCTCAACTACGTAATGGAACTATTTCTTAACGATCGTCAGTTTGTTAGTAGTTAGTAGTATCGGTAGTAGTTTGAGCGTTTAGCAGACATAATACTAAATAAAGTCAATATTATTTCCAAGTCCAATAATCAAAGAGGGTTTAAACCAAACACAATAATATGAATTGCAAAATATACACTTAAATGAAATGAAGTTTTAGCAAACTTGCTAAACTGGAATTAGGAAAACCAAATGTAAGTGAAAAGCAACTTGCTTATTTGCGGACGAGCGATACAAGAAAATAACTTTAGTACTAAACTCGCACTTAACTCAAAATTCCAAACATATATATGCAATGATTCAAAACACTGAAATATAATTTCAATCAAAATGGAGTACTAAATGTACTTTCAAAATTCAATATGTCAAATAAATGCAGTACTGTAAGTATTTAATTCACCTTACATAAATGTCACTTTCAAATGTGATACTTTTTACGTTTCTTAACAAAAATATCTTTATGTCAAATATCGGGCCTTTAAATGGCCTAATTACAATTTACCTAGCTTTATTTAACTGATCCACAACTTCATAGAATCAATCAAGGAAACAAGCTGCTATCGCGAAATATCGAAGTTCTACGAGTAAATTTATGTACACTTTAAATCTGTGTACTTTACATTAAGTTTATTTCACCGCTTCATTTCTGAAGACGGCAAGAATGGGGCTAGATCCAATATAACGGGCTCTGCCTCGTAGTAAATTTTGCCTTCGTCCGCTCAGTAATTTGGAGCTTGCCAAACGGACATAAAGGTCAGTCTCTCGCATCTTGAGAGTCGCTCGTTTTTATGTTGCTTTTCGATACGTCATTCGTTACGTTTTTTTTTTTCCTTTATCTCGAGTTTTTGTCCAGTAGGCGACGATTCAATGTTAATTTTGTTTCGCTGCGCTTGTTAGCAAATATGTTAAATTTGGGAAAGAATTGTTAATCATTGCAAAAAAGCTCAATATCAGGTACGAGCGCGCAAAAGAACGAAAACAGAAAACTTGGACAAACGACTGACCCAGAAATCTCAGCTTCAGTTCCCTGAAGAAGATGTGTGCAGTCTAAACGTTGGAACCAAGAACTCCAATTGACGCGGCACTCTGACCCAGAAGTCTCCATGTATGTTAATATATCCAATATTGAATAATAATCCTTAGTTCATTTGTGAAGTCAAGCTAAGTTCAGTGTAAATTAAGTCAAAGCTTATAACTGTCTCTCACATTCATCTATAAACACTATCTCCCAACAATAATTGGACACCTGTGGTAGAAAAGGAAAACTAAATTTATTCACCTTCAGTAGTTGGTGGAGCCTCCACGAAGCAGTGATTACAGCTGTGACCCCCCGGGGCATACTCTTCACCAGTCGTTGTACGACGGCTAGCAGTATTTTCCTCCATTTCGCTTGGAGAAGAGAACTGAGTTCCCCTTCATTGATTTCCTCTTAAGTAGACGCTGAACTCGTCGTTAAGGTTCTCGACAGGGTTTAGGTCCGGGCTTTGGGCAGGGGAGACCATTCGATTAACCCCATTTTCATCATACCAAGCCATGGTGAACGTAGCAACATGATAACTGGTGTTTTCGTCCTGGAACATGGGACCACTCAGTAAACCTGCCACAACGTAGAAATCACATGTTCATCCAAAACGGGGCGGTAAGCCTTTGCGTAAAGCGTACCAGGAATTGTGACCAAGGGTCCCAGTCAATACCAGGTGAAACACCCCCACAGCATAATTCCACCTCCGCTAAAATTCACGGTGGGAACAATATATTCCAGCAGGAGGCGTTTTCTGGGCTGACGCCAAACCCACACGCTGCCATCCGAACGGTAGCATGTGAACCTCGATTCGTCACTCCAGAGAACCCATTTCTACTGTTCAACGGTACACTGTGTAATGAAAAGAACTAACACCCCCTAACATTAACATAACCATTAACAATGTTATATACCTCCTCACGAAGAAGAAGAATCAGTTAGTTGTTACGTTATAAAAAGACGTAGTGAAGCCAAACAAGGAAAACAGAGAGCAGTATAAATAAATACTGTTGCCGTAAAAAAGATAACTATAGGAAGTAAACTTTTTGCTAGATGATTGCTTTATCTGCTCACGTCCCGAAATTTTGAGGACGTTTCCAAGTAGAATCTAGAGTCTGAAATTTAAGCCCCACGGCAGTGTATTTTTGTGACATACAAACTTCAGCTCCGAAAGATTTAAAGTACAGGCCTCATCGAAAAATAAGTTAAGTGAATTTTCTAAGAAGCCTAAAAGTCCCCCTTAAAGTATTTAAAGTTCCAAAAGAACTAATTAAATTAAATTGGTGCATTTAAAGATTAAATCGAGTTTCTTGTAAAATACGCATTTTGAGCAACTTTCAAATATACATGGAATTTTGTGCATAACAGCACTTTATTTTGTCGACAAAGATATTAGTCAACCAATTGTACTTTCTAAACACATTATTAAATTTTTATTTATTTTACCTTACAACTTTGTGTCTCCTGACTTCAAATTAGAAGTAAAATCTTAGTTCAGTTATTTTCAAATTTCAGTTACTTACATATTTTGCGAACAGTGTATATTGTGTTTCATCAGTACTGATAATATAGTTATGTTTAAAAGGAATGCCAAGCAAACGCTCATGCAAAGTACGTAGCATACGAAATTCATATTTAAATACTGACAAATGTTCGTCTGCCAATTTCCATGCCGCTCTTGCGAATAATAATATTCTGCCTTTAAGGCAAGGTTCGCAAGACGCTGCAGCTCTTGACGTTGTTTACGCCACGTTAGCCGCGCAGTGCTGTTGGATTTGGTGATGAAAGGGTTATGAGAGGTAGCACGTCCATGAAAACACAGCAAATGGCTTTCCTTACGTAGGGTATTCACGGAAACAACACTTTCGGATGCCTTTTGAAACTCCTCGCGGATGTGGGCCATCGATTGGGTGCGGTTTTTCCGAATTTCTCTGGACAGCATCCGTCGGTCGTCCGTAACTCCCAGTTTCGTGGGTCTGCCGGACCGGGGCACATTCCGGCAAACATGGCCGCTCATATGAACTGTTTCTATTTATATATTTTTTTTTGGGGGGGGGTGATAAGATTAGTTCTTTCACTTGTACGATGGTTGCAACGTTACTGGAACAACGGGATTCAGTTTTTGCAAAAAATGTCTTCAGCGAAATATAGGTCAACAGAGTACATGCCGTGATTGCACAAGACGTTTATTTAGCTTATGTTGACCATTTTACGGTACGTTTACTCAGACCGACTATTATCAAAATGATGACTGCTCGATGTTACAAATTACGCTTGTCCAGTGAACTGACCTCGTGTTGTTGGTCGAATGCTGAAGAGCGGATTTCTTGTTGATGGATGTGTCATCTCGTGGTGACCGTTGACAAGAAAATGGTTCCCAAACACAGAAAAAGGAAGGGAAACAGCCAAATTTGTCAAGATTATCCAAGTCACTGAAAATGCAGAAGGTTCGATTTTTTTTAATGCATTTTCACAATAAAGTAAGCACAGACAGAAAATCTTGATTTAGACAAAACATATAACTAAAGAGCACCAAACTACAAAAATACTCTTGTATTCTATGAAAATCATAAAGATCGCCCCAAATTCATTTCTTGTCCGTATCTCTGAAATGCAAGTGTAAAATTGCGGATTCAAAATCAATTCACTTGTCGCCATTCGACGACCTTTATATTAGTAGATAAAAAAACACACGAAAGAAGAAATAAACTTTATTACAGAATGTGAACGTTCAAAATTTTTTTTTCAGTCATTCTGTTTTTCTGTAATAAACGGTTTTACCAAAGACATGGGAACTAAACAAACCTATATTGCGAGAATAAGCTGGGTGGCCTTTGGCGGGAGGTATACCATGAGGAGTGTGCTCCATTTTAACAAAAAAACAGAATTTAAATCGTGTCACAAAGAAAACAAAAAACCCAAACTTCTCTCTCCCAAGTTTTCAACAAATAGTTTTTGTGCATAGGCTTGTATATTCCCCTGCATTACATTTAGATGATCCGTCGCAAGGTATATTTTCTCCTGCTTGAAACTATGCCAAATTTTCTACTCTCTACTCGAGAATCGATGGCTTTTTTGCGGCTACAGGTGCTTCTTTGAACTAAGGTTTTCCAAATATTCTTGATATACACGTGCCGCTATATTGAGTGAAATTACCAAAAGTCTTACATTTTCCGTATCGACCATCCACCTTTTCTCGCACCCGCAATTTGAACGCCATCAGCTTAACTCATACTGCAAGATTTGCCTGGGATCAACGTAGTATTTCTAACTTCAGAAGTTCTGGTTACGTGTATATTCTACCCATGACAGACACCATCCTTCCTTTGATAATTTATAGGATGTACTTTTGGTGATTTGGTAGTTCCTACCCACGTGTGAATCAGTGTGTTTAGACTCTAACAACTCCCTAGAAAGACAAATTCCAAAACCCCTGTAGCTAGCCAAAAGTAACACAAGAGACTGTCAACCTTCAAATAAATTTATCTCTCTCAAGAACGAAACCAAAAATTAGATAAATTGGAAACTATGTTACTTTCGTCGTGGAAAAATTCCAAGAACCTTATCCAGAACCAGTAGTTTTTAGCTGGCTATTATTTTCTCTAGTTTAACATGTTGAAACCAGTTCAGTGAAATTTTGTTTCCTCTATCTATCTATCGATCGATCAATCAATCTATCTATCTATTTATCTACCTTTGTTCTCCACTTATGTGTGCAAGTTTCGCCGTTCAGACACTTCTATTATATTAAGCAGTTAATTGATAAACTGCCCACGGTGACAAGTCGTCAACTCAACCCCGGTATTTGGACAGCAGATCTCCTAGTCCCGGAAAGAGTATTCTACCAAATGAGCTATGCCAATAGCTGCAGATGACACTTGTCACTAATTTGTGGTGTAGAGTAACCTCACACCATTTAAAATTAAGTATTTTTGAAACTACGGTATCTATAGAAAGTTGATTGTACCGGGAAAAAACAATTGTTGAAATCTTAAAAACTTAACCGAGTTACTAAAATCTACAATTACCTAGACATTCATTTTGGTATAAGTCATGCACATTCACTGAATTTTCTGAAAGTGAAAATTCCAATGATATAGGACACTCAAAAATAAGCAACGTGGAGAAGACCCTTACCAAAAAACATCCCATTATTGATGAAATATGCAACTAATTTCGCGTTTGTCAAACTCTACATCTTAGAGCACAATGGAAATGAAAGAAAAAAAAAAGGATGGAAAGAAAGAAATCACTCGTAGACTTCTTCAAATCTTTTACTCCGTAAACTGAGAAGATCGGGAAATTAAATAGTTAGAAGAGAAAATAAATTAACAAGTTTTCAGCAAGACAAGAACAGGAAGAGCTGCAGAAATAAAAAAATATTTAAGGGATCGCTAATACATTATCACGTGAAAAGCTAGCTTATCGCTCTTAGCGGCAGAGGATTTTCGTTAATATGTGAACCGCCCCTTTCCAGCAAAAGAGAGGAAAAACACAAACACGTTGGTATTAATTTTCTCATCTTCAGATTTAATCTCAGCTACGAACTAAACCAGTCCTAATTATCTGGAGTTTTTCCTTCTTCGTCTTGGGTTTAATTTCAAAACTCGCATTTTTGGAAGTAAGAAAGAAAAGAGAAGAGAAGAGGAGACAAATGAGTTCCAAGAGATATAGGTCTTTTAATTAAGATAGAGACGGCAGTTTTAACCTGGAATTCAGATTTATTGAGTAAAATAAAACTGGACATTAACTAATCAAGAACAGGTAAGCGACGTACAGGGGGTAGACAAAATTACCGAAACACCAGGGAAAAGAATGCATACCTTTATTAACATGGCGTAGGGACCACTTTTCGCAATGAAGATTGCCTGAATTCTTAATGAATTTAATAACATAAGTATCGGATAATGTATAAATACATCTTTTGTTTCCCTCTTTCCTTAAAAACTGTTAAATTCATGTTATAATCTTGGAAACGGATATCGGACTCGAACATTGTACTCTAACGTTGACCACATGGATTCAATGATATTTAGGGTTTTTTTTGTCTCTGCCAGAATGGATGAGAAACCTTAACCGCATGAGCAGCAAACGAAGATTGGACAACTCGAGCTGTATGAATTACGGCCTTATCATCTTGCTAAATGGTATCAAAATGAGAAAATAATATCTACACCATAGGATGGAATTTGTCGCTTAAAACATATTTACATAGCCCCTTGCAACGATATGTCCTTACAAGAAAATAACGGTGCTCGCAGAAAATCATGACATGGCTGCCCAAACCATAACTGCTCCCTTCCACTATGCTTCACTATAGGCATGAGGCAGCCTTGATCAAACATTTGAGATGGCGAAGGTGAATTAGATTAGATGAGTCTTTTGCTTATCGCCAGTCTACGTCTTAGACCTGCAGGCACATTCTATACCCCTTGTGACATTCCAATCGGCTACTAATGGTTTGACGATTGCCCAACTCTCCCATAAATTTCCAGCTTGTGGAGTTTCGTCTCCGTTGTTCTTACAGACCGTCGTAACTCCGACCCGAAGATCAAAATTCGTGCCCAGCCAGAACGGCAGCCGTGCAAAAACGATATGTCTGAGATCTCTACTGTGCGTAGCATCAGTAGGGTAAAACTAACCTGTCTCACGACGTCTCACGATGGCTTGGGTTATCCGGACATTTGTGCAGTTATGGCAGGATCGTAGTTTAGAATAAGTCGGTGACGGTGTATCCCCACATGTCAGCCCGTATTCGGCCTGGCGGGGCTCTGCACCACTAAGTCACTTAACCGAGGCTCTGAACCTGGTCGATGTGGGCGGCTGGGTTATCCCACCCGAGGGGTGTCCTACGACTGTCTCCGATTCCCGATATGACGACGGATAAAAATATCAGTACTAGCTCCGTTGGCTGGTTTGCTCCGGCATCCAGTCAGCTTGGGTGAACCTGATCCGCACGCTGTGGTTGCGACTATCGCAGGAGGTATGAAACCCTCCCTGTGTAGATGCATCTAGCAGGAACACAGTACGGTCATTGGTTGCGTCCTTACACACACCAGGGTTGGAAAGACTGTTATTCAGCTCAAGAATAACTTTCGACGCTGTTGTTTCTGATTTTTGATCACAATTCTTCGCAACGTTTTTCTGTCTTTCTATCTCTTACCGTTCACATTTTCGTACACACTGAATTTTATGGGATAATGTTTTTGGAAGAACAATATTCCGTCACAATCTTCGAAGCAGTTTTTCGTGATACACCAAATACGTTTGCTTCTAGAAATAGAGAAGCCCGTAGTAAGCGGATACGAAGAATTTGCTCTCTGTCCAACCCAGTAAGCCCTGCCGTAATTGAAGTACAAGTGCACAGAACAATATTTACAAAGCAACTGATGCTTCCTTCTGACTTCGCTGACTTCTTTCACATTTCTAAGAAGGGCTCCTGCCCTCGTCCGGCCATACCTGAAACTGAGTGATAGTCTCGCCCACCAGGGGTTCCCCTCTACGTGGTGTAGTCGGGAAACGTATTATTACGGCTAAAGGCATGACAGTGTTGTCATTTAGTGGAGACGGGAACCGGACTGGGGAGCCCTGTTCGAGGGCCCCGAGAGAGGTTTCCTAACTTCTCAGGCTTTTGCTTAAGTTTTTATTTTAATGAATCGGAATTTTCCTGAGTGTCTCCGGTTGAAACTTAGAAAATGTTTCAGTTGTCGCAGTTCCTGGACGATAGAGTGCGACCCTACTGGGGATGACCTCCCACGAGAACCTTTTCTGCACTCAGGTGCTGCAGGTCAAGTGTTGATGTGTATGATTGACATGTCAGCGACCCAATCATAGCGATCTTTGGAGTCATCTTCGAGCATGTTTCTCTAATCCAGACCTCGTCACTATATAAATGGAGACAGGTCGAGTTGGGTGACTTCTCGAAATGTGTTCTATAAGGAAACGCTAGGACGGGGAAGCCCTGGTTGGGAGACGGCGAGTCCCAGGAAACCTGCTGAGGAATGCCTCGGTAAGAGCCGGCTACCCTCCGGAAAGCAGCTGGGAGTTGTCATCCCCTGGTAGACGCAAAATGTGTGGAGACAGTGTAATGCCCACCTACGAAAGACTTCAAAGTAAGCACAAAAATCCTCTGTCGGCGTAGCTTAACCGGTTAAAGCGGCTCTTCTGGAGGGGAACGTTCCGGGTTCGATTCCCGGCGTCGACATGAAGTAAAGATTTTCTTTACAACAGAATTGCGCGAACGAAGGGATCCTAACTACGTGAGCGCCAAGAGGTGATGAAATTCGGTTTCAAGCGGAAATTCGAGCAAGAACCCCAGTGAAGTTTACCTAGCCAGTGACAGAAAGAACCTCTGAGCTCGGTCTAAAAAATAGGTAACCTCCTTAGTGTGGAAGCTCGAATTACCTAGCAGTGCAAAGAAGTCTCCGGGTAGACTAATTCAACAACGCATAGGGATACATAAAGGAATTGATGGAGCTACTGCCGCCTCTAAAATGCTATGCCGGTATAGCTGGATCGAGGATCTACAGCGAACTACCACGTAAGACGTGCGACAGTCAGGAGAACGCAGAAAGAGAAAGCGAGGCTAGTGGACCAAAGGTGAAGCTTGTCAATTCACTCCCCACGTCACAGTACACGAAGTCCGAGGAGTCCTCAACGAGATGTACAGGCTGATTCCCCATGAAAATAATTATGAAAAAAGCCCTCGGAAACATACCCCAAGGAATGTATATAGTGTATAGTCTATGTTTAGTTATGTTTGTTTGTTATTTTGTACGTTTGTTTGTAATGTGTTATGTTTGTGACGTCCTTACTAACAGATTTCGGGCACCGCCACTAACCCCCTTGGATGTAGAGCAGGATGCATGTGCTACATTCATTGCGAAGTTTTGTCCTCATGGTATATTTATAAAACCCCTGTCGGTGCGACCCTTGACAATGGGTCAGACCAAAGACAGGACTCCAATAACACATGACTTCAGACACTACCAAAGCTTAGGCCAAGAAACATTGTCCAAGGATACTTCGGGAATGCAAATTGTCTGTGAGCGCCCACATGGAGGGCTCGGCAAGTGAAAATGGCGGAATCGTCTGATAAGGGGGACCAGATGGGGTCTCACCTGGAGGAAGCTAACTCGGGAAGTACCACTCTAAGGATAAACGACCGAGAGGTCGTCTTTGGGCTTGGGAAAACCGGAGATGAGGTTCCCACCGGGTGGGAATGACGGCTGGCACGTTGTAGCCAGATGGAGAAACCGCAAAAGCCGGTAAAGATTTTAGGGGTAACAGGTTCATGTGCGAACACTACCCAGCCGGAGGTCCAATGTTTCAGGGGCACACCACCTTTTTTACTTATTTCAATCATGGCGACAATTAAAAGTGATACGTGCATGTTTTCTGACAATACAAGCGAAACTGTGAATGTTATTACCGAGTGCGAGGTTAAAAGCTCTCCGATGAACAAAAGTAGGGACATTATGGCTTCCCTAGAAGAGCTGCTCAATGAGAAAAATAGAAAAATAACGGAACAGGTAGCCGCCAAAGTGTAGAAAAGTTTAGTCGGATCCAAAATCAAATTATAGACCAGGAATTAGAACTGGACAGATTCAGCGAATTTTATGAGTCCCGGCGTGAAGGAAGTGAAGGAAGAGTGAACGAAGAGAAGGCAACAGACGGAGAGTGACAAATGGTCGAAAACAAACGGAGGAAACCGATAAATCTAACCTACACTGGCACGGCAGCGAAGCGTAAAGATTAGGCACCAAAAAAAGAGTGAAAAGGTAGGGAAATGTCGTATTACTATATGCGACCTAGGAGAAAAAAACAATCTCCCAAGGAGTTGAGAGAGCTCCTCGTAAAAGAAGTTAACCACCAAAAATATTGAAGGGGGAATCAAATCGGTAAGAAAGGACAGTAGTGGCGGTATCCTTATTGAACTGCAGAAGGCAGAAGGCGTCGCCTTACTCAAAACGGCAATTGAGAAGAGATAGGTGAAGAAGACAGCTATTATGACTGTCATACTAAAGGTGAGGTTGGTCACGCTTTTCATTTATAACTTTCCAGAATCATCGACAGCGGAAAACGTGATGAAAGAGCTGTACGATAACTCAGTATTCAGGGATAGCGATTCGAAGGCACTCTTTCCTGTAAAGGGAAGCAGAGCCAAGAAAAAACCGTGGGTTTTACAGTGCTCGCCCAAGAAATCGGACCAGCTATTTAAAAAAGCATAGCCTATGCTGTGGAATGGCAGCGTTGGGATACCTCAACGACCGGCCGATTTACCTATGAAATGGGAATGACGCCATCTAAAGACGTGGTGTACTATGTAACACAGATGGTTACCTATCACGGGAGGTTTCCGGCCTGCATCCATAGGACGAAACACCTCTCAACGCCGGCGTGGCAAGTGGAGATGTCGCTACTACGCGCCAGAATGCCCGCACACAGCAGCAGTGACACGGGATCTTCGCTCCCGGGCGAACCCGTCGAAAGGGTACAAACACCGGCTGCAAGACATGAACTAGCAGATGTGGCTAAATTCATAAACTCCAACGTCTCCCGTCTGGAAGCTACACAACCGGCAGAAGAAGGAGTTGTGGGACTTGCCCCCCTCCCCCGTGAGGATGAAACGCCACCTTACAACTTCAGTAGAAGGACAGTGGAAATGGAAGCTATCACGAACAATGGCCAAACACGGTCGGCCATGACCGACTGGAACCCCATAGGGATAGCCGTCAAAAGTCTCAAATGAGACAAATACGGCGCATAGGGCGATCCTAGGGCTCGCGCAGTACGAATGACTTTTTTCACAATCAAAACTAACGCAAATGTGATGCCATTTATATTTTCCAGCACAAAAC
>JJRW01S0036684.1:20271-32848 GCA_001188405.1 Loxosceles reclusa
TAACTGTACACCAGAAAATATCAGTGTAGTCGTGCAATAAGATTATTTTCTTGAGATTCTGCAGTGAATAACTTATTAAATGTTAATGTGTAATTAATGTTAATAATTAATGTTAATTAAATTTTACTAGTTTAATCAGTTAATAGGCTGCAATCAGACCTTTTATATACAATAAACGTATTAAACATTTTTGCATAAACTTACGTTCAATACATATGAAACTTTTTTCTGTCCAATTTCCTTTCTTTTACAGATGCATGTTGCAGTGTACCTTTTCCTGTCGCTGCTGTCGCCTACGTTTGGTTACATGTGCCCTGAGGAAGGGATTTGCACCTGTGAAGGAGCATTGTTAAAATGTACATGCCAGCGTGGTCAGAGTATATCTTTATCTACGTCAATTCATTATGATATCGATAACGTCTTCGTTGAAGGTTGCGATTCTGTAGAATTGGTCATGGGTGTACTTTCTTTTCGTATGATACATAACATAAAACTGCTGAACATCAGAAAACTAACAATTCAGCGAATTGCGTTTATTGGATTGCGAGTGACTTCACAATTTCGCATGGAGAATGTGTCTGCCCTAAACGTCATGAAACACGGTTTCACTGGAACGTATGGCATTGCCAATTTAATCTTGCATGGAATACGTGCTAGTCTCCTTCAAGAATCGTCCTTTAGTAAACTGACCACTATGGACAGTTTTGTGATGTCCAATTGCCTTTTCGGGACAGTGGAACCGCATGCTTTCTTCTTCGAAAATGTAACGTCAGTGACAATAGAGAACTCTCGTTTCTTGGAGCTAAGCAACATGTCTTTTGAAATTCACAGTGTACCAAACGTGACCTTCAAGAACTGCTTTTTCGATGGAACTGCAAAGAATAGTATCCAGATGACGTTTGGTGACAGTTTAGTGTTTTCTCAATGCTTTTTCGAAACATTATCTTTTGGAGCCTTTAAAGTGGTTAACACGTCGAAATTCCTTTTTGAAGATTGCACTGTCAACAAAATGGAGACTAGAGCATTTTTTCGTATCAATGTTACAGAGGAAGTAATTTTACAAGATAATAGATTTCTAACTGTGGAAAATAACTCGTTCCTGTTGAATAAGCGTTTGATAAATGCAGTAAAAGCTGGTATTGTTCAATTCGAGAGCAAAAATAACGGATTTACCTGCGACTGCCAGCTTTACTGGATATCGGCCCCAAAAGGGTATGAAAAAGTAGTAAACGACGGTTATTGCATTAATTCACCTAAGGTGAAGCCTAATTATCTAACTGTAGTGCTCGACGAAAACAATACGTGTGTTGAACTCGTTGTTAAAGACAATCCTCACTCAGAGTCTAATAATAATCGCATCAATTTATCTTTCATGATAATGCTATATTACATATTTCGTTTAGATTAATTTCATCAAGATTGAGAGTATTTTATTGATACAAAGTGTTAACAAAGGTCACTTCAAGCTTCAAAAGAATCTCCAGTGTTATTGGATCGCCAATTATTTTATAACGTTGTACGCGCGTTTTATATATCTTTATTTCTAAATTCTTCTAAACTTTTAGCAATAAACATTTGAGTGAAGTTATATCAATTTTGCAATCTAGATGTTTCAGTGTTTAAAATGGACTTAATTTGAAAAATATGCACTGCAAAAGAAAACTACGAGGTTAAAACCTTTCAAAACTGTTGTAGTTTTGCCTTTTTTGAAAATCCATTGTACGAAAATGTGTCCTTACAGAAAATCATGCCTCTCAGGGGCTTACCTTTCCGGTAATTAAGGGGAAGGTCGTGGCGTCTCTGAGGTGCCTGAGCCACATGTGTTGCCGTTTAATTTTTCCTTCACCTGCATGTTACGTTTCTGTGCCGTCTTTGACTTGCCTTTTGCTCCAAACTGGACTATGCCTGTGCTGTCTATGGTTCTGCCCGACCGTCTCGCTTACAGGTGCTTGATCCGGTAACTAACCAGGCACTTCGTCTGTGCACTGATGCTTTCCGTACATCTCTTGTACAGAGCTTGTACGTCGCGGCACATGAACCATTGCTCGAACTCCTTCGCTACATGCTGAGCTTACGCTATTTCCTCAAGTTGCAGTCTCAACGTGCACATCCGTTATGGAGCAACCCAGCCTTGCACGTCATTTTCATGCACGGCCGTCTTGCGTCCCTACTTTCGGCCTTCGGATGCGACGTTTACTGAGTGAGCTTGGTTTGCCTCTTCCTGATGTTGCGCAGAGTGTCGTGGTTTCTCTTGCCCCTTGGGAGCTGTTTCAGCCCTCGGTATCTTTCCACCTGTGCCGGTTTGCCAAATGTAGCACCTCTCACGCTCAATATGTGCAGTACTACCTTGCACATAGAGCGTCGTATTCCCAGCATGTGCCCATCTTCACTGATGGGTCCAAATTTGACGGGCACGTTGGGTCCGCTATGGTGTGCTATGGCGTTACACTTACAGACAGTCTTCCCGCACAGGCTTCGATCTATACTGCCGAGCTGCATTCCATCTCCTTGGCTTTAGAACACATTCGCAGTTGCTCTTTGTTCAGGGCCTGTGTTTACTCGGACTCGCTCAGTGCTTTGGAGGCTCTTCTGTCTATGCAGCATTCGACTCACCCTGTGTTGTCCCACATCCTTGTTACTCTGCGTGATTTGAGTGTTCGGGGCTTTGATATCCGCTTTTGCTGGATTCCGGGTCACGTCGGTATTCCTGGAAACGAGGCTGCAGACCGTGCTGCGATGTCTTGTGCGAGTCGTATGCGTCTGCCCCTCCCATTCACCGACTGGAATCCCGTTGTTCGAGCCCATCTCCATGCTCGCTGGCAAGACTTCTGGGACACAGGCTGCGAACCATCTGCATTCCATACAACCTTTAGTAGCGAGCTGGCCGTGCACTTCTCACCTTACTCGTCGAGAGGGCGTGTTGCTTACTCGACTTCGTGCTGAACACACGATTGATACATGGCTTCCTTTTGCGTGGGGAGAAGCCAACCTACATGTTCCGTCTGCCATTCAGTCTTGTCAATTCACCACATCTTCATTTCCTGTCCTGCTTTTAAATCTCTTCGGTTTCAGCTTTTTAATTCTGTTTTAGATCTTCAAACTATTTTATCATCATCAGATTTTACTGTTTTGCAGCGATTTTTGATTTCGTGCAATTTGTTTCACGAACTTGCCTTTATTGCATTTTAACTTCAGGTGATGAGCTGGTCTCATCACCCTATTTTTTTTTATCAGCTTTATCATTTACTGTCGCTTTTATGTACCCTTGTCGGGTACAGGTTTGTCACCCTGTTAGATTCTTGTTTATTTCGCTCGTGTTTTGTGTGGCTATCATATATTTGGCACAGAATGGCCTCTAAGGTTTTGTGCCATTAAACCACCAACCAACCCCCTCGTGGAACAGTTCGTGTAACCTGCTGTATGGAACATTGTGATTGGGACAGACGACCATTGTGATCGTGTTTTCTTTCCTAGCGTATCCAATTTTATCTTGCAAAGTAATTCACGTCATGTGCTCATCTGGAGAGCGCTGGAGATTCTATAACGCCACCAACACCCTCGCCTCAAGAGCTGACCTTCTTGAGTACAGGGAGTGACGTTGCGTCCTCGAGCCATTTAGTGTTTCTCACTTTGATTGGCACAGCATAGTCTTCCAAATCCTTGTGCCATTAAATTATAATAAACCAACAATCGAATCTTGACTCCCCCCCCAGGACCCAACTTTTGGTAAACACGGGAAATGGCGTAGCTTCCCCGAAGTGCCAAGCCATTTTGTGTTCGTATTATCTGGTGTGTGGCACAGCATGGCTTTTACAAGTTCTTGTGCTATTGCAGTTAACCAAGTGACGAAAAAAGACAAAATCATAAATCAAATCAAAATCAAACAAAATCATAAATCAAAAATATCATAAATCAACATTCTTGAGCACAACCGTTTTGTTTAACCGTGGAATTTTATATGCGGAGGAATTATATCGAGTTTTCACTTAAACATATGCTTGTCTCCGTACCTTAACAATATACATGGGCTAAGGAAGAACTAAACGGTAACACCAGGCTCAGGTACCTTAAGGACGCCACATCCTTCTCCGTATTTACCAAAAAGGTAAGCCGGGGTTTCAACCGGACTGAGATTGGTTAGTTATATGAAGTTTATTGGCACAAGAGCTTTGTGCTTAAAGTGGGCACTCAAGGGTGCCGTTTAGCAGTTCACACCGACGAATGAAAGATCGGCCCACCCTCGTGTTTATCCTGTCCGCTGTAGCAACGATTCTCGAGACGAGATCCAACACGGTTTACAGGTGTCCCACGAAGTCGTTTCGGACAATGTCATGATGTTAATAATCTGAAGCTTTAAGGATGAGACGCGTTTAGAAATCAAACGTGTGTTTCGGCTAACTTGTTATTGAACCTTCATGAGCCAATCAGCCACAACTGTAGATGCTGCTTTGTATCACTGGTCAGTTGCATACGTCCAATGCTTGGCGGTGATGTTCTGTACAAGTGCTACGTCTCCGGCATGACCGAACTGACGTCAGCAGTGACGACTCGTGCCTCTTGGACGTGTCGTCACTGTTGGACGTGCGGTTCCAAGCACAGGGTGATCGTCTTGTGCTTGGCACAGCATGGCCTCTACAGGCCCTTGTACTGTTAAACTTCAAATAACCAACTAACCATCCACTTGCCCCTGTTGTGCCCAATCAGCCCAAGAAAACTCAACTTGTACTTCTCCCGTCTCTTGTGTGAGTTGCCACGGTGACCAGCCGGCATACTCGAAATAATGTCCAAACTGGGAGGAGAAGAAAGAAATTCAACATCTAAAGACAACGAATAACATCCTGTATGTCGAGGTTCGAAAACGTGTCACTCCCCTTTTGCCGCGGCGTGGGACTTCCTATGCGTCTACTGTCCATCGCAAAACGACAGCGAGTATACAGAGCTCAGTTTTATTCTTTCGCTGAGGTAGCCTTTACTCAAACTTCATCGAAATAATAACCAAAACCTTTTAAAAATCAAGAGACAGGCGAGTATCCCAGCCCTGTCTTTGGTGGCGCCATTTATTCCAAAAACCGCCGATGGTTTTACAGATTTTCAGGGAAAGAAAGAGTAAAATATTCTCGAAAAGTGACACAAAAATTGGAAATGGGAGTGATTTCTCATGGAACTCTTTTTCTCTGTGAATTTATGGATGATCTTACTAAAGATGGCATGAGGATCGATGGACCTGCTGCCCAAAAATCTGGAAAACCATCTTTAAAACGGGAGTAACACAAACCAAAGCCGTCATCCCCTACTTAACATTATGTAATTCAACATCTTGCATTGGAATTGTGGTCTAAGTTTGCACGAACACCGTGACATCAGGAAGCTATTACGAGTTTTGTTTTACAAGAGGAGTTTCTGAGATCTGCAGATGAGGCGAAGATATGCCGATTCAGCACAGACATTGGTCAGCTAAAACTGCGATGCACTAAGGTGCTTAAGATTATTAAGGTTTCGTCATTTGCCTTTTGGGAAACTGATCGTACTTCGCTCCTGCGCCTTCATAAGTCACTCATTCGCACCAAAATTGATTACACTACTTCGTCAGGAGCTGTGCTTGGAGTATTAAAGTTGCGGTCTCAACGTGCACATCCCCATCTTCCAACCTCTGCACGGGAGTCTGTTCCGCGCTTTGCTTTCTTGTGTCCTCAGCTTTGGAATACGTTTGCGATAAGTTCTGGGTGAGCTCGGAATCGACAGTGGAGCCATAGCGTAGTCTGTTGTGTCGGTGCCACTGTGGGAACGTATTCTTCCTGCTCTCTCTCCACGTTAGAAAGTATACGAAGTATAATACGCCTTGCGCTCGGTATGTCCAGCTATTCCTGGAGCACTATTCCGGATTCCCTCCCTGATCATATCCCAATTTCCACCGCTGGGTCGAAGTCAAGAGCATGTTTACTGAGTTATGGTTTGCTGTAACATATATATGGCACTGACAGATCGTCTTTCTGATCAAGCGTCAATATTCACTGCTTTCCATTTCGAGCACATTCAACACTCTTCCATGAGCGATGTATTAACCTATTCCATGTATTAACCTATTCCGACGCGATCTGCGCTTTTACTGGATTCCTAGTGACGTAGGAATTCTGGGAACGAGGCAGCCGGCTGAGCAGCAAAGGGTGCTCCTTTAGCTGTCAGTTCTATTTACGAATGGAAACCTGTTATCCAAGCTCGTCTTCGTACTAGCTGGCAGTGTTTTGGGGACAAACAGGTAGCAAATAAATTGCATGCAGTTCAGCCTGTTTTGGGTGTCTGGCAATTCAGCCGTTTAGATTGGGAGGCTTCGCATTGTATATATAGCCGATTCACTCATTGGGTTTATCCCGCAGGGCCAGGATCCACCTGCATGCTTATATTGCCATCCAATACTCACAACTCGTCACATTTTTAGTTGACTGCCCTATTTTTAGACAACTGCGTTTCAGAATTTTTGTATCTCGTCTTAAATCTGTCAGATATTTTAGGCTTGTAATGCGTATTTTAACATTTTGAAGCTCTTTTTGTTTTCTATTCATTTGCATCATGAGATTTGAAGTTTTGTTTACATCTTGCTTTTAACGTATATATGTACTTTATTGCGTGCGTTTTGTTATGTATTTTAATGCGTGTTTCCCTGTTCTACTAACGTTTTACATTACGGAACAGTATATGGCTCGGGACTCCCCGTACTTACCAAAAGGTGAGTCCGAGGGCAAGGCTGACATATCGCAACATGTTCATTTTTCTACGGGAACAACTGGTGCCTATTTCTTTATAATACACTGCCTATCATTACCAAACTCAGGATTGGGTGGTTGGTTATTTGAAAGTGAAGGTCTTGTATAGGCCAAGTTGTAACCGAGCACAGGTGACTGCGTAACAGTAAATGGGATTGTGCACCTCACAGACGCTACGCAGCTCCGCGAAAAGTTGAACGCCTGAGGCGATCCTATTGTCACTAATGTACACAAATGTTTTCCGTACTATGTTTTAGCTTTCTTCTGTATACTTTGTGTATGCACCATTTTTAGTCTGCTATATACGTTTCAAACACCTGATAAACTTTCATACGTTGGTTAATGGAAATTTAATGGCGCAAGGACAAGCTCTACCAAACATAAGGGTCAGTATGGAACACTAAATACCTCGAATATCTCTGGGACGATTATGTTTCGCACAGCATGACCATACATGCCCTTGAATCAAAAATAACCAACTAGCCATCTTTGGGGGCGCTACATCACCAGAAAGGTGAGCGTGAGGCCATGCTGTGCCAAAGGCAAGGTGTGAAACCACAAAATTACATGGGCTTGACATGGAGCTCCCGGTACTTAATATAAAGGGAAGACCCTGAGGAGAGAGTGTCTCGTGTGATTAACTTACGCGCCAACGGATGTTCTGTAATATTGAACATGAAGGCAGATTAATTGCATAAGAAAAGAGAAAAAAAAATGTTTATTTACGGTGTCAAGCAAAGAAGAAACATTTCCTTGGGTTGTGTTTGAGAAGCAAATAGTAAAGGTATAACGAATAAACGGAGACGACTGTCAATAGCTCAAACGGCATCAGTTTTAATGAGATACTGGTTTGTCATTTTTACTTTACTGATGTAAATCCTATTCTACCAAACAAAGAACTAGCCCCCACCGCTGTCTTTTGCTCGGATACACAAATGGCGCAAAAGGGCCTTGTAGCTCACTCGCGTAGTGATGAGCTGTTAGTCACAACCAAAGACCTTTCCGACCTGGAATGGAAAACGGTCGCTTAACCGGGAGAAGTTTCAAACGCTCAAGGTGTAGGGAGACACAATGAAAATGCGATTTTCGTGGTTTTAAGTTGCAAACAATTGGTAGACATCGATTCAATAAGCTTTTCTTGAGCAGAAATTAATTTTCCAATGCTTTTCATACCATGTTTGCTTTTTAAATTTTATCTTGACGTCAGCCATATTTATCTTTCCCTACAGGCACCAGTGTTATATTGGTTTTGTCTGTTCAATTTGTCTGCCATTTGCTACCATTTCAATTTCATTGGACCTTTGTCTATACTCCAAAGGTTTTTGGCTACAATCTTCAAGCATGAATACAATTTGCATTTATGCTCGAAGGTTACAACAACTGGCTATAACCTCAAAGCTGTTTCTAGAACACTTCAGATACGCCAGGACGATCAACATTACAAGAAAATAGTTCTAAATTTCGATCCCTCGTGTGTGTGCGCGTCACTCTTTTGGTGAGTACGGGGAGTGACATGACGTACTTGAATCATTTAGTGTTTGATACTTCGGTTTTTGGCACAGTATGACCCTATAGGTTATTGTGCCATTAAATATCAATTAACCAACCAATTAAATTTGAGTCCGCTCAGAGGCCTGCCCTTGAGCTAGTAGAGTCGCGTGGTGTCCCTAAGCCAGTTAATGTTCCGCTAACTGCACTGCCGTTTGGAACAGCATGGCCTTTATAAGTCCTTGTTGTCATTGAGTTCATGAACTAACCAACCCACCCACCCGAGTTGGTGGACATGATGAGTGATTGGTTGACTGAAGTTTAATGGCACAAGGTCCTCTAAAGGCAATGCTATGCCACATACAAGGTGATCATGGAACACTAAATGACTCGGGCCCGTCACTCCCCACACTCACCAAAAGGCGAGCTTCTGGGGGTGGGGAGAAGCACAGTGAAGCATTGTATTTTCATTTACTGGGGTAGTTGAAGGAAAAGTCCCCTGAAAAGTCATACGCATATATACGCATTGTAATTATGCTCCCTGATGCTTCAAAACTATTCTAAAAAAAGTTGCAGAAACATATTACTTTAGGTTTCTCGACTCAAGGATCGAAGTGTTTTCTACAATAATAATGTCTCAGTTGCGTAGTTAAGCCTTCGAGTACAGTCTTCAAGATTCCATTTGATGTTGCCTAAGTTATGAAGAGTGAACCAACAATTCTTGGCCACTTTTATTTCAGAAACGGGATGGAGACTGAAATTTCGGAATATGCGAGCGAAACATGGGTTACAATCCTCTACAACAAAACTCGCTCCTAAGGACAGTAGCCCATCACCGGTATCGCTATGCCAACGGAGTAGTAAAATACTTCGGTAAAATTGCATCAACTTTTCCAAACTTTGTTCTTTTATGCATGCATGTTATTGCTATAGCCTTATTGTAATATGCTTAATGCGATGAATATAACCTGGTTCTAAAATGCTTTGTATATGAAGAGATTCTAAAAATATTTCACAGATGAAAAGGGAAGTTTAACAATTATTAGTTTTTCCAATTATGACCCTAAAACATTTGCAGGTGATCTACTGTGCTGTATCAATTTCTAAATCTGGCTTGTTTTCTTTGTTAAATAAAGTAATAATTTACCTTCTGTACTCTCAAAACTAAATGCATATCTTTATGGAATTTGTGTTGATAAATATGCACGCTCGTGTTTAAAAATAAAATGTGTGAAATTTTTGGGTAAAATTGTACCATGTCACATGTGGAAAATCGTGTGGTGAAAGTACATTACTTATATGTAAAATATTTCTGTTGAAATTGATATTTTGCAAAGAACTTGTGCATTTGGGAGCTATAAGGAGGAACACAGGAGTCAACAGCATGGTCAGTTCAGTCATGTCTCTTGCAATTGCTGTTAAGTAAATGCTATTAATGTTAGAAAGGATGCCTTTAGTTCAGTGGCGTAACTATGACCCACAGCTGCAAGGATCCCTTCCAAAAAAAAAACGGACATGGAAGACCAAATAAACATCTGAAATAAAAATTGAAAATTGAGCCATTTAAAATTTATGTTCCTAATATCAAGATGATTAATCACTACATTATCTAATCATCAATGTACTAATTGTAGGTAACATTCTTTTTTAGAGTACGTTACATCAAAATTCGTACTTCCAGTCGAACATTTCATTTATACTACAAATTGCTTTGATGGTTACACTTTCTCAGAGCTCACACCTAGACAAGATGTTTATTAACACAACATACTTTATGGGTGCCATGTTATAACATAATTCTTCATAATCACAAGTGCATATTGGATTCTGTATTTATGTTCAATCTGGAGAAGGGGATCGGCGTGAAATCTGAAGGTCGGACATAACTAATGTTAATTTTTTTTTCTTGATCGCAACAGCTGCAGCTCATCTTAAATTTCAAAAATGGTTCAAGTGTTTTACATTAAATAGAACACTAAAATTAGGTTATGTCTGAACCCCTTCCCCTTTTAGTGACTTCATCACCGATGAAAACTTGGCAAGACCTATAGGTAGCATAAGACAAGTACATAAACTGAAGTTATTGTACAAAAATAAATTACTGAAAGCGTTCGAGGAAAAGGAAAGGTTCTGAAAAACACTAGTTTTGAGGCATGGATTCAGATAAGGAACGGTGGTATGAAAATAGTTTACTCGATTCATACAGTAGTTGTCGAAAGATCTATTTGAAGAAACAAAGGAATCCCAGTTTTTGCTGTTTGGAGCTTTTATTTTACAAGACCAAAGAGTGGGATGCTTATAAAGCATTATCAAAAGGAGTCCTTTATTTCATATCACAAAAATTACACAAATCAAGAAATTTTTGAGTTTCAGTCGCAGATCATACCATGTGTTCATTAATTTCATTTTTGTTCCCATAATTACTAAAAGTTGAATGAATCCGGAACATATCAATGCATACTAATTTCTAGGTACTATTATTTTTTGTTATGACAAATTCTCATTGAATAAATTAATGGTGTTCTATGTACGTAAAAGTTCAGAATTTTTTTGTTTCTAATTTATCGTATACCCATGTTTGATACGTTTAGGGGCCCGAGTCACTCTAATGCGAGGGGTGGGACCTTGCTGCTGTAGTTATCCCACTGCTTACGGCACAAAAATGCAAAGTGGGCATGTTTCTGAAAGGAAGAATTATTGGAATGCAGATGGTCACAAACCTTTTCCTCGAATTGTGAATGTGCCACTCGTGATCTCAAGACTGTGGCAAAGGTTTCAAAGAACTGGAGATGTGAGGTGACGGGAAGTATGAGGTTGCCCAAGAATAACAACTGCTTGACAAGATAGACATTTAGCAATAAATGCAGTGTTAGAGGTTGGTTATTTGAAGTGTAATGGCACAAGAGCCCGTAAAGGTCATGCTGTGCTAAACACGAGGTGATCATAGAACACAGGCATCTCGTCACTCCTTGTCCTCACCAAAAGGTGAGTCCCTGAGGCCTACTGTCAGAGAAACTCTTCTGTTACAATTGTGTTCTGTGCTGAAAGCCACCACAAAAGTCGCAATTTTGAGATTAATGCTTCCGAGTCTCCTGTAAGCATTTTGTCTCTACGCCAAACGCCCAACGGTTTGCATCCCCCTCATATGTAGACAAACATTATGTTTACAGTGGAGTTTGGAACATAAGTAGTGATGGGCTTGTTAATTAGAATTTAATGGCACAAGGGACTTACATGTCCTAACTGCGCCAAACACCAGATAAGTATGAAACACAAATTACACAAAATGAAAGTCAGCAACAGGCAAATGCCCAGCATGGCTGACCATGCCTAAAAATCCAATAAAATTACGGAGATCCTCTCCGTCGTCATGAACAGCAATAAACATAAATTAGGGAACGGAGTTCCCTCGTCCAAATCAAAAGAAAAAAAAGAAAAGCACTAGAATTAATGACATTAAAATCTCATAGAATACTTACATGCAAAGCCAAATACCCAAAGTTACCCCCACCCACCCATAAAATTGCGGAAACCATTTTTTCCGTCGTCAATACATGGAACATTAAGAAACACAAGAAATAAACCCATTATCAAAGCAAACTAGAACCTTAATTTCGGAACAGGGTTCCGTTGTCATAAACTTACTATTAAGTATGAAATAAATTCTAAAGAACTTTAAAAAAAAAAAAAAGGAAATTCAAACATACAAAAAGAATACACGCAGTCATAATGATAAATGGTTTCGTCGTCAATACAAACTAAACTTGATGAAAAAACGAACAGAAGGAAAACTACAGCGCTCAAAAACAGATAAACGTCATCAGTAATTCTCGGCTAGTGAAGAATTAAAAGCTAATCGGAGGGAAAAAGGGGGAAACCACATTGTCGTTAGACTAAAATGTTAAGTCGCTCATCTATTTTTTTTCTTGTAACTTTCAACTGTCTTTGCTTGCGTCTTCGATGACGAGTAAGAATCTTAATTAAGGTAGCAATTATTATAGTTGTACAAGTATAATTATGTTTTGAACTATGTTCGACCACGCGAAAAAATATTTAAATGTATTTCTTCTTTAAACTATCTCGAAAGTCTGGCGACCCCTTTGAAAATTGCGACTCATTTTGAGAACCCTGCATTACGCTACACAGCGGCCTTTCCTAACTTGTCGTTCTTAACCTGTTTCCACTGTCGTTACAGACTGTTAATGAGCAAAATTCCAAGTGAATGATATTCAGTTATCATCAAAAGGAGATTCCCCATGAAGTTGACAGCGTATTACTGAGCTGCAGTTTTAATAAATAATTGTAGATTCTTACATATAGTTCACCCA
>JJRW01S0036785.1:14846-26601 GCA_001188405.1 Loxosceles reclusa
ACTCGTGCCTTAGTTGTAACCTAGTCTTTTCTCTACTCAACTTCATTCCATTTCCCCTTGTGAACCCACTGCAAATGTTGAAGGTTAGTGGATTGCAGTGAATCACAGTGGATTGCAGTATGAAATATATGATAGTAGAGTAGACTATGCGATATGAAGGGTTTCTGGAGTGATGATATTGAAATAAGCAAAGCAATAGTTTTGTTAATTTTTGTGATATACGAGTATTATCACATGCTCGTCCTATTTCAGGTCATGTTACCGGTTGCCACACAGAAATCTTACCTCTTTGACAAATTTAATTCCCGATAATACAGAAACAGAAATATTTGTGTGGGAAAGAAATAAAATGGCTTGCGTTTTAGTTTTATTTAATGTAAAAAAGTTAGAGCCAAATCATGATTTACATTGAGTTATTTGTGTTTGAGTCAATGATCAATGATGTGAGGTTTTTCCCCATAAAAGACTTGGAAAATATGTTGCCCAGATATTCGTCGGCTTAGCATAATTGGGAAGGCGATCTCTCGGGAGTTGAACGATCCAGGTTCGAGTCCTGGCGTCGGAAAAGTGTGTTTGTTACAAAGAATATACAGAGTGTATAGTAAAGTCACTAGACACACAAGTGTCTTTCGATCGAAGAAAGCTAGAATTATGGAAGTAATGTATACCAATAGCTAATGACTATGTTCTATCTGGAAAAGACATTGCAGCGACACCACAGGGAGAATTTTGGAACTTAGCAATCCTATTGCGAAACAAAGGCAATAGCAAAATTGTAGAACATCACCGATTTAATATGAAATGATGCTCTACATGCACAAATAACTTCAGTAGAAATACTTAAGTGCGGATCCTTAGGTATCCAATCACCGGTGTTACGAATGGCATCGCACAGTGTAAATTTTGTTAAACGAAAATTGCAATCCTTCAAAACAGGGAAGTAGTGATAGCATGCAAATAGAAACGCCACGTCATACCACATCGGGCAGCACAAATTGGCGGTCAGGGAAAGTTTGTCAGATAGTGCGTGGACTGAATCTTTGAGTTTATAAACAAGGCCAGTTATTACAATAAGGGATACTGCGAGGTGGTTCTTTTGTAGTGAAATTCGATCGTTGTCAAGAAAGGCAGAGCGACAGTATGTATTAGGTTTTCTTGATCATTCTCATCCTACTGCGGCTACAATCATCCAGGTTGTGTGCAGACTTATAGCAATGTGATATATTGAGAAGAAATTTCTCCAAGTTTTATAGCTGCCGTATATGTTCAGAGATACTAAATGTATTTCTGGCCCATCCTGGGATAGAATAGGTTTTTTCGGTTGGTATCCAGATGGTTTCGGTTGGTACCCACTACACCAATGGGACACAATCTCGTTGGTGTAGTGGATGGGCCAGAAATACGTTTAGCATCTCTGAACATATACGGCAGCTAGAAGACCTAGAGGAATTTCTTCTCAGTTTTTGAAAACGTGTCGGGCATGTATGGTTGTATGCTAAACCGCGCTCACAAGGGCTGAAATTTATTTCGAAATTTCAGTCTACTCAAAATGCAGAGTCCAAAAAATAAATAAAAACATGGTTTATATGGCCAAGGAGAACGTTGTGAGATCTATCTGGTTTGTGTCTCATTGGTGTAGGGGTCAGCACATTCAAGCACCAACTGATAAAAACTGGTTCGATCCCAGGATGGGTCACAAATACATTTAACATCTCTGAACATATACGGCATCTGTAAGACCTGGAGAAATTTCTTCTTACTGTTTGACATGTTGTTTGACAAGTTGTCGGGCATGTATGGTTGTGTGCAACAGAATGTATTGCAAGTCGTTCCCGTTGAAATAGGCCCAGACTTGTGCGTGAGCGCGTGCAGCCAATGGACCTCCGGTCTCAAGCGTTAGCTCACCCACATTACAGCACAAGAAACATCAGTGTGACGCGTGGCCTTACATTTGGCCGTGCATGGCAAATTTTGCATGAGATGCATGCTCACCCCTACAGTGCAACGCTAACGCAAAATTTGTTGATAAGAGATTATAGTGATGCGTGAAACTTCGGGATGAAGGTAACCACGGATCATTGGATGTACAGCCGAATTTCTCGGCCTACGTTATGTAGACGGACGAGGCGAAATTCAATCATTGTGGGGTATTAAACCGACACAACTCGCCCTATTTTGCGCATGGAAACCTGTCATGGCTGCAAGAAGTTCGTCATCAGGTGCAGTGGTTTTCTCAATGTCTTGTGTGGAATTTGGAACACTGGCTTCACAGGACCAATGTTCTAAGAAGGAACCCTAACAAGAAGAAGAAGAAGATGCTTTGAACTATTCCAAACCACACTTACTGAATTATTTGATGACCTACCATTAGTCCATCTACGTACTCTGTGGTTTCTGTATGACGAGACCCTTCCACATCAGCTGGAAGGTCAGTGCGAAGCTTCTCGTTGGAAAATTTTGGGCCCAATATCATTGATTGTGGAGGTAATATGAAGTGGCCACTGAGTTCACCTGACCTACCATTGCACTTCTTCTTGTGGGGTTACGTGAAAGACCAGGTGTAGAGTTTGCAATTCCGTAATGTTAACGATCCATGAATTCATATTACACAAGCATGCACATAACACCTGAAATGTTTGTAATGTTCCCCACAGATGACTTTAATATAAGCTACTCAGTTACCCCGTCGGTGTTGCTTAACCGGTAAAGCGGTTACATTAGAGATGACAGATCCGTTGGTTATAATTCCGGCGTCGACATAAGTAAAGTTTTTCTTGACAAATGGCGCCCGAACTTAGAGATTCGCACTAGTGGCCAAGGATTCAACCGTTGGGTCCACCACTTGAGGTAATCTCGTTACCTTGACCTCTCTTTCATGTGGGGGCAGGATGAAATGTCCACCCACAGATGACTTTAAAATAAGCTGTTCAGTTACCCCGTCGGCTTGGCTTAACCGGTAAAGCTGTCACTCTAGAGATGATGATCTGTTGGTTCGCATACCGGCGTCGACATAAGTAAAGGTTGGCAGAATGTCCAACAAGAAATTCTAGAACGAATGCACATGCGTATTTCTGCCGATGGTGGACACTTCGAGCAAACGTTACTACTATACCTTTAATTACTGGCATGCCATATTTCCAGAACACTATTTTATGTTTGTTTTCTTCATAATGTCTTGCTTCTGTATTAATTTCTTAGCAATACTATGTTAGCTTGAATTCTTTGGCTTAAGATATCATGGATAGAGGGTATTTCCTACTTGGTTGGTGTTTCGCTTCGGCAAAGCAGCAGTCAGGGCTCTGCTCAGCGGTCTTTCTTTTGTGGGAGCAATGTCTCCGTTATGGGAGCCGACCGAGGTAACTCTCCTCTGGAAGGGTCCGTCAAAGTAGCTGACACATAGACGCGACGGACATCGATCTCTGTAGTAGTAGCTCTGTCTGCGGTTTCTATTCTGGCATTCCATTAGGCTTGGGTGAACCAGAGTACAAATACCGCGGTTGTACTTTTCTTGTACGTACTTCGTAAGCGGCGTGAAAGCCATCCTCTCTAGAGACCTTTGATACCGAGGGAGGGAGGGACGACTGCCATAAGGTCTTGGATCATGTGTCTCACTTTAGTAAAATAAATCATGCATTGCTGACACATGTTAGCTGTATTAGTAAATTTGCATCCGCTATAAAACACACGTCTGCACGCGATTAATGGCATATTTATTCTGGTGATCGGACAAGGAATGATCTGAATTTCAGGACTGCTAATCAAGTTATTCATGTAGGTAAAACGTCATTTCTTACTAAATCGGTGACTCTCTATACTTTCCATATAGAAATTTCTTTTTCTCGCAATCTCTCATAGTATCTGTGATAGGATCGCCAACTTTCGAAATTTGCCTCTAGGCCGCTATAGTCGGGCTCTCCGGATAGAGCATTGTCACTTTATTATAGGTGGACATCACTTCCACAACTCTAGCTTTTTACGTTAAAAATTTATTTCGGTGTTATTTAAGGACTTTACTATAAAGTGCCAAAGTCATGGGATACCCTTAATATAGTGTCGGACCACCTTTAAACCGGTGAAATGCAGTAGCTCGAGGTGGCATTGAATCAACTGGTTGCCGGAAGTCACCGGACGAAATATTCAGTCATACGGTCTGTGTAGCGGTCCATAATAGCGGAAGCGTTGCAGGGGCAGGATGTTTCACATGAACGGACCTTTTGATCATATTCCAAATATGTTTGATGAAGTTCATCTCTAACGATTTAGGTGGCCACATAATTCGCTGGAATTCTTCAGAATGTTCGTCAAACCAATCGCGAATGATGTTAGCCCGGTGACATGGTGCATTGTTATCCTGGAAAACCCAATCGTTGTTTGGGTACATGAAGTCCATGAATGATCGCAAATGTTCTCCAAGCAGCTGAACATATGATTTCCAGTCAGTTGATGGTTCAGTTTGACCTGAGGACCCAATCCATACCACGAGAAAACGCCCCCAGACCATTATGTAACCTCTACCAACTTGCACAGTTCCTTGTTCACAACTTGGGCTTATGGCTTCGTGAGTTCTGCGCCACAGCAGAAACCTACCAGTATCTAGTACCAACTGGAACCGTGATTGATCTGATTAAACTACGTTTTTCCAGTCATCCACCGTCGAACTGGTATGTTCACGGCCCCAAGATAGGCACAGCTGCCGATGGCGGGTTGTCAGCAAAGGCACTCGAATCGGTCTTCTGCTGCTATATCCGATTAACATGAAATGTCACGCGCTGACCTCATGCACACGTGCCTGGTACGTGACTCATTGATTGTTGCTGTTATTTGACGCAGTGTCGCTTGTCTGTTAACAACTCAATTCAGACGTCGCCGGTCGCGGTCATTAAGTACACGCGGTCGGCCACTGCGTTTACCATGGTGGAAGGTAATACCTGAAATCAGGTACTCTGGGTACATTCTTGACACTGTAAATCGAAGCATGATGAATTCCAGAACTTGTCAGAAGTAGAATGTCCCGTGCAACAAGCTCCAACCAGCATTCCTCATTCGAAGTGGTTCAATTCTCGTCGTGTAGCGATAATTTCGTCAGACAATGTTTCACAGGATTCACTACCGTACAACTGAAAGAACTGACAACGCTCTGCCCATTTATGCGTATTTTACGAGATGCTACCGCCACCTGGATACTTGCATATTACTATCACGTGACATTTAGCACTTCACTGTATATTATAGTACAAAAATATGTCCATAATTTCATGGTGAAAAAGAGAAACTATACTAACCAATAGAAGCTTAGTGGATATGAGAAATTAATGACCCCACCAATACTTTTCTTTTAAACGTCACGAAATGACGGACATGGAAAATGATGGATAATACGAATGATCTTAGAAACCCGAAAAGTCTACTCCTGGAACACAAAAAAAATACTAACTTCATCAGAGAGAGAGAATATTGCAGCAGAAACTCTTCTGCATCAGCACGCTGCGTTGCTGTCAGCGAAGCCTCTGAGAAAGAAGTCTCTTGGAAAGGATAGAAGAGCTCTGAGAATGAATGTTGTAATTACAGCGTGCTTCTGGGTTAAAGGACGCACTTAAACAACGATTCAGGGGATTATGAGAGTGGAGAAAACGTGGTTGTAATTGATGACGTTATTGGCAAGAATGATTGTTTTGAAAGATGTGGAGCATGAAACGGAAGGAAGCCAAACTCATACACACTCATACCATGCCGAAACATGCGGTCAGGATAACTAAAGGCAGCGAACTCTCTCTCTCTGCAGTTGAAGACGGCGAAGACCTGCCTTCATTTTCTGCAGAAAAGAAGGTAAGGATTTTCATTGGAGAGTGATTCAGCCTTTAAAGGTCACTGTACCCCGCCCACTCACTAGCCAACGGACACTCACGATTAATAGGGAAATACGGTTGTTTCTCGCTCTCCCTGTCAGTGGGAATTTCCACCTTTACAGTGAGGAGGAGGAAGAGGAAGAAAAGAAAGAAAAAAAAAGGAAAGATAATTTTCTTTCCAGAGAAGACGATATAAAGTTGTTTTACATCTAACAACCTTTTTATCAATTTGAATCCGGTTGGCGTAGGCGCTGCTAATCTCGAAACAAGCCGCGTGTAGGAAACCGAAGCAGTAGAAACTTTTCCGCTGTTATACACCAATCGATGAAACGGTCGAAGTTCAGATTAGAAGCCGTGTGTCTGCTTTTCCGCTGAAGATGATTTGCAACCTTGTGCTGAAGAACAACCACTTTATGAGCAGTTAAAAATATCAATGGCGAACATAATGCGAGAATAAAGAATCTCAATAATATGTTTGAGGAAGAAAACTGTGGCTTTCTTTTAGAACTATCTCGGAAAAAACCAAAAGAAATCAGAGGAAATTTTAAGCATTAATGTTCATCATCAATGTGTGTTTCTTTTCCAGTATATTACTACATAAGGATACTTCCAAAATTTTTTAGGCTGCGCGACATTGACACCACCGTGTTGATAGTGTTAGACATAATTTACTAATACATTAGTTGCGACTTTTTTTTATCCTTCTGTCGAATTAGTAGAATGGTTTGCATTTTACTTTCTAGGCAGATTGCAAACTGTGTATATTCGCCAAAGCGTTTCTCGACTTTATAGAAGTACATCAGGAGTTTCACAAGGATCCAACTTTGGACCCCTCCTATTTCTCGTATTTGTGAATGATCTGCGACCTTCTTTCCGATCAACATTTTGTTTGCTATCTGCCGAAACTGTACATGATGCAAGTCACATCTGAGAGGTATAGGTGTGCTGTCGAGGCTGATGAAGCTAATCTTTCCACATTATGTCAGAAAACTCACCTGTATCCCAAATACATTCAAGTGTTCTGTCTTGTTTTTCTTGAGAAATACTTGTTTCATTGTAACCGATTATGCCATTGCTACTGAATTGCTTAATAGGGTGACTGAGTTAAAAAACGTTACAAAACGTTTTCTAACTCAAGTCATTAAACGTATGTCCCCGTGTGTACAGTAGGCCGGAGACAAGGTAATGGCGGCTGTATTATGGTGTGGGCGATCTTTTCATGGGGACCCATCATCCCCATAGAACAATCCCTAACGTCTGTGTGCTATGTGAGCAACATTTCAAACCAGGTGCACCTCTTCATGTCAACAATATTCCCAGTGGGTGATGGTTTGTAGCAACAGGATAATGCACAATGTCACACTGGCCGAATCGTCAGGGAGTGGTTCGAAGAACAGTCCTATAAATTTCAAATCATGTCTTGACCTCCGAATTTACCTGACATGAATCCAATCGAACATTTGTGGTTTCACCTGGAAAAAGGAATTCGTGCTGTCACGCTACCACCTCGTTATGTGCGGGAATTGAGGGATCAGTTGGTGCGCGGCTAGTACCAGATACCTCAGGTTACCTATCATCATTTTGTCGGGTCAATGCTTTGCCGGGTGATTTCGGTTTTGAGGACGAAAGGTGATCTTACATTCTATTAAACAAGTGGTCATAATGTAATGGCACTTCGGTGTAAAATGTAGATTGCTGGTGAGTAGAAGACCATCATCTGGCCTGCTGAAACCACCTTCATATTGTTCTAAATATCTGGTCGAAATTACATGCGGAGTGCGCCATCCTAAGCTTTTGATTTAGTATTGCCGTATGCCAACAGTCAAGAATGGTAGATGTGCAACCATGCCATGGTATTCTGCCGCTCCCATTACACATTGCGAGGACATGTCACTAAAAGGACTATGTAAATATTTTAAGCGACCAATCCTATGGTGCAGATATTATTTTCTTATTGTGATGCCATTTAAAAAGTTGATGCGGCCCCAAATCATGCAGCTAGTATTTCCACTTGCGGTTTGCTGAGCGTGCATATGAGGTTTCTCGTTTACCCTTACCGGCCCAATCGTTTTAGATCTTAATATTATCCAGCCCATGTGGTCAACTTTAGAGAACACTGTTCGAGTCCGATTTCCACCTCCAAGATCTTTACAGTAACTTGAAGAGTTTTTGAGAGAAGATACTTTTATCCACCATCCGAGACTTATATTTGTTTATTAGAAGGAGAATTCAGGCAGTCTTGAATGAGAAAGTTGTCCTACACAATATTAATAAAGAATATATTCTTTATTAATAACGAATGCATCCTCTTTCCAGGTATTTCCGTATTTTCGTCTACCCCTGCATGCTAACAATTTCCGCATCACAATTTGTTTTCCTTCGAATAATTTTCGTGGCATGGAACTGATTTTTAAAGGGTTTTTTGAGTTTGTAGCATTCTCTTAGTCTCCAAGATCGCCTAATGTGAATTCCATTGAAAACTTATGAGTCATCACCTTTTTAATTCCAACACTTGATTGAACCATTACCATGACGAAAATGGACTACCAAGCTACAAGAGACGTGCATATATTAATCTGTATTTTTTTAGAGCACAGTGCACACAATAATCAAAAAAGCATTTTTATAAACCCATCCCCGTTTCTCGGTTTAAATTTAGTCGAATTACTTACAGTATCAAAAACGAACTACTGAGAAAAGCGTTATACTTAAGGATTGAATTAACAACAGGGAGTAACTCATAATGATTGAGGAACTAATATCTGTCTGGAGAATAAGAATGAATAAAACAACCAGTTTCCTTGATGACATTTGTTTCTAATAGTAATTGATACCTCTAGAACATTTCTTTTGCATCGAGTGTATCATTATCCAATTTTTTGTCTTGCGTATTTCCTACACGTAACGGGTTTCCTCTACTTAGAAAAATTAGCATGAAATGTTGCTTGCAGGAAGCACTTGTTATATAAATAGTTGGTTTAATTCAACCGCCTGCCTTTACAACACATATTTCATTGGTTGTACGTTTGTCATTCACAAATTGATTATACCTTTTTAAACCGTTCATGAAGTTAAGGTGCAGAATTACACTAAGTTCAAAAGAATGCAGAAATTTGGGACGAAAACCAAAGTCTGAGATAGGAAGGAGGTATATGTGTGTGTGAGTGAACAAGAAGAGCATATAGGATTACAAAACTTAACTTTACTACATAAAATAGCATAAAATTCTCCTTTAAAACGGAAAAAGTAACTTCGATAATGGTAAATTTTTCTAATTGGAAATGCTTTTCTAAAACTATTTAAAAAGTCAGAACTTGTGATATCATGTGAAGGATCGAGCTGTACAGGTGGACTATAGGTCCCTATCTATGTATAAGGGCGATCAAAAAGTTTCCGTTCGAAAGCTGTACAGCCAGGTTTGATATGCTAGTCATGCAAATGCGCCTTGAGCATTGACGCAATCATCCTACTGATTCACCAAGTTGAATATACCCTTTTGGTAAAACCCCTGTTTCTGCTGCTTGAAGAAATTTGAAGCTACTTGCTGCACGTCTACGTCCAACAGGAAACGTCGACCTTTCAAGGACTTTTTTAAGAGACCGAAGGCGTGTGAAAGTCGCATGGGGAGAGACCAGGACTGTAAGGCGGAAGAATGATGAATTCCGGAACATGTCAGAAATAGAATGTCCCGTGCATCTAGCTCCAACCAGCATTCCTCATTCGAAGTGGTTCAATTCTCGTCGTGTAGCGATAATTTCGTAAGACAATGTTTCACAGGATTCACTACCGTACAACTGAAAGAACTGACAACGCTCTGCCCATTTATGCGTATTTTACGAGATGCTACCGCCACCTGGATACTTGCATATTACTACCCCATGACATTTAGCACTTCACTGTATATTACAGTATAAAAATATGTCCATAATTTCATGGTGAAAAAGAGAAGTCAATAGAAGCTTAGTGGATATGAGAAATGAAGGACCCTAATGAAGGCCAACTTTAATGGACCTCGAGGGGAGAGCTGGATCGACGTCACGATGATCTTAGAAGGGCTCGTAGGAAGGGTTAGGGTTGCGAAGCTCCGACCGAGACCTATGGAGACCACAGATACATGGTCTTCAGCATTAGCTGGAACCACATTAGCGTGCCAGCAAGTGGCATATCGATCATGAAGCGGATGAACTGTGAGTGATTCGCTGAGGCGGTATCGGGATTCATAGCTAGTTTGGAGAGTGCCAGGTCACCGGAGCAGGTTGAGGAGATGGTAGGAGAGTTGACATCTACTCTCACTACCATCATCAAACAGAGAGACACACCAGCTCATCAGGCGCACAAAACACCAAATACAATTCGTCTCCAAAGCTAAAGCGATAGTAAACCAAACTACGAAAGTTTGGACGCCAATTACAAATGGAACTAGACCCGGAAGTGGGGATAAAGAAGTTTTACCTTTAAAAAAGAACAGGGAAAAGTACAAAAAGTTGATAAAGCAGACAAAGCATGAGTCTTGGAGAGAGTTCTGCGAAAGCATGAACGCAGACCCTTTCCGAATAGTGTTCAAGATGGCAGGAGGTAAGGCCCGCGAGTGGCTAAAGTTCACTTGCGTCCGGAGGCCAAACGGAATATTGATCTTCCGATATCAATGAGACTTGAGGTGTCATACTGCACGCCCTTTACACAAAGGACGAAAAAAAATGACGCACCGACTCAGAGAGCGATACATCGGGCAGTACAGCAAGCACCGAATAACCTATCGGACGCGATGTTCGCAAGAAAGGAAATCTACAGAGTCCTCAGGTGGCTACCGAAAGGGAAAGCCAAGAGTCGTGACTGACTCAATGAAACGATTGTGCAAAACCTCTTCTATGGGGCTTCCAAAGAAACTGGAAGTGGGGGAAGCTCATGCTTTTGGTTAAGCCTGGAACTTGCTTTTAAATTTAGGGAAAGTCTTGGAGCGGCTGCCACTCTCTCGACTCTGCTATCATGCGAAGCGGAAGAGCTTCTTGGAGTCGACACAGTGCGGCTTACGGTCGCGACGTAGCACAACCATGGCTCTGTCGCGCCTGATCAGTGAGGTTCAAAAACGCAAACATGGAGGTTTTTACTGTTGCTTGATGTGGCAGGAGCGTTTGACACGGTGTGGTAGCCAGACATACTCATACAGTTAAAAGAGATATGGACTGTTCCAGTAACACCTATGAGATGCTACTCTCCTATTTCTTAGGCAGGAGAATAGTTGCCTAAGCGGAAGGAATTACACTGGAAAGAAGACTGGAGCGAGAGACCCTTTAGCGGTCTCGTCTCAGTTCTTTTCTCTGGAACTTGGTAGCAAAAGTGCGCAATCACTCGATCTCCAAGAGGGTGTTATGCAGGCTTACGCCGATGCCGTGGTTTTGGCAGGACCGCCTGCAGAACTACGAGCGAGATTAAATGACGCACCAGAAAAAAATACTAGAATGAACTATGGCCCACCGTATTTGGTTTAGTGACCCCACGACTCAAGCGATAGTTGCCGTACGTGTAAAAAAGCATTTTAGCAGACTTAGGCACTCTTTCAGGATGGGATGCTCTGTCGCTGAGTCTTGCAATGAGATTACAGTTTCAATGTAGGACGAACGGCGGACTCTTTCTTTGTTGGCTCCGTGTCACCCCTTGTTAGGGACGTCATTTTAAGGACAGTGGAATCATTCCCTAGCATGGGCCCCATGTTCCAACAACGCCCCAGAGTCACTTGAATCGCGTAAGGGGTAGCCGTCAAAAGTCTCCAACAAAACGGGTACGGTAGTACTGTTTGTAGAACAAATATTAACATACAATCGAAAGCAGCGGGTTGTAGTAAATAGAATTTACTCAGATTGGGAAAATGTAGTGAGTGGAGTCCCCCAAGGGTCTGTTCTGGGACCCCT
>JJRW01S0037206.1:2379-12727 GCA_001188405.1 Loxosceles reclusa
AAAAAAAAGTTATAAAAACAGTAATCAATTTCATGTCATTTCAGCGCATATGGTAAGATTTTTTTTAACTGCACAGCAATGGTGGTAGTAGCATATGCACCAGTTCGAACAGAAACGTTCCGCTCTACCCAGGTTAAAAGTTAGTGTACAATTTTTATGCTTTAAAAAAAGTATTACATGCCATTTTCAATTTTTTTTAATAAACCAGTTCACAGTAGATAATGCAAACCTAAACGAGAAATCCAAAGAACACTGTACGTTAGTTCCTTCTATCGTGATGCAAAAAGAAATTTATGTGCACGACAGAAAAACGCGTGCGACTCTAACGGAAAGTGAAAGAGAAGGAGCGAGACCTGTCTGCGAAGGAGGCTGCTGGCTACTTCAAGCGCGCGCATTAAAATACTGCCGTGAGAGAAACGACAAAAACGGCAGAAGAAAGGAGCCGCTTATCATCTTTCTCGAGAGTAAACGGTCCGGTGAACTTCGGGCAATCCTCTAGCGTGAGATTCGGCGGAATCCAGCTAAAACGGCTCCGCTCAATTTCACAAGGCTCAACCCGACTCGCTTCAGTACAGACGACAGGCGGTCTTCCCACCGCTGAAACGGCGTCCACTCCCCTGTCCTCACTGAAGCTGATCTTCTTCATATCTGGGTCGTGGGAGGATTCCTTCATTAGCACAGAGAATGCGCTGTCTGACTGAATAACTCAATCCCGTATTTATGAGGCCCCACGTACATACTTGAAAATAGAATGGATAATCGAAATAAACACATCGACGTAATTTCACAGAGCAATTCAGGTAGAGTTCTGTCTCGTCCGTTATTCATTCAGGATGACAGATTCTCTTAACACTGCGGTTCCCAATCTTTTTCTGTTAGCGTACTCATTTCTCGGAGAAAAATAATTAAAGTACTCTATGCTGAGAATTTATATATAGGGCGTTCTCTTAAAGCAACCACAAACTCTGAGGGGTGATACGTTAAGACAAACAAAAATTGCCGTGGAGCATGGGCTCGAAACGACGTTTATTCGGTGACAATCGCAAAAAGCGATATGCATGGTCAGACGTCGAGAGGGGACGTCAATACAGTACAATGCCGGAAAGTGGTCGCCGAGAGAATGATTGAAAATTTAGAGGTACTGTCCGAGGTGGCGGCGTCGTTGCACAACCGATATCGCCGGAGAAACGATTGTCAGAGGCGCTCGAAAATACCGGGTCTGCTTTTCATGTCGTCTGCACCGACGACGATCAGAGCAACGAGATCCTGTGGTGACTGCACAGGCGTCATATAAATGACTGTTTTAGGATGTCTCCATAAGAAGTCTAGGAGATTGAGGTCCGGCGGTCTTCCCCGTTCAATCCACCATCCAGAATATGCAGCAACGAGATGGTTACGCATCGCTTTGGGAAAATGTGCTCGGACACCATCGTGCATGAACCACATGTCGCAATGCGATGTGTTTGGCACACCTTGTAGCAAATAGGACAGGGATTTCTGGAAGAACATAAGGTACATTGAGCAGATGAGGCATTTTGGTAGAATGCATGATCCCAATAGACAGACAGTCACCCAGGACTGCTGTCCGATTGTTCACACCGAACTTCTGTTGACTTTTGCGTTGGGCAATAGTGTATGGTTTTTCGCGATTGTCACCGATTGAACGTGGTTTCGACCCCATGTTCCATGGCAAATTTTGCTCCCCTTCTTCAGTACTATCACCTCGCCGCTTTAAGCGGGCATCTCGTATACATGAGTTCGTACCATGTGAGACATACTAGGAATTCGTGTATATGAATTTTCAGCCTAGAGCAATAAATACACACACACCACAATATACATACATATTTATTTGTAGACAAGGCAATTTATTTCGATCTCATTCCAATACTTAATGTGATTTATCAAGACTTAGATACACTTTCTGCTGCGAAACTCTTGGTGTCATAAATACAGCACTAGCACAAGAAATTTCTTTTAAAAGAAGAAAGAGAAAATGGTTAGGCATGCGGGGAGATCATTTGGGAGAGAGCAAGTTTCTATATGGGAGTTACCGGAAACTACCCCAGAAGTCCTGAAGAAAATTCATTGCACGAAAATATGCAGAAAGCGCCAACTGGCCTTTTCTTGGAACAACTTTTGTTTTAAAGGTGAACATTGTCACGAATACAGCAGCAGAATCTAAAGTGGAAGAGAAGGGTGAGTTATTGATGTTCACAACATTGTTCAGGGTGGAACTCTCCACAATTCACTAAATAATAAAGAAAGGGAACGGGGTTTTTCTCGAGATTAATTAACAAAGGAGATCTCTCTCCGCCACTGGTTATAACGCGCAATTAACATCAAAAATTTGACTTGTGTGTACATTGCCTGACCCAGTTGATTTGTGTGCTTTTTTTCAGCCATTATAGATTCTTTTTTCGCGTATTCCTAAATGTCCTGATTCGTACACCTCAGGACACACGTATCACGGCTATCCTAGCATTCTGTGGAACTCAAACATTTATTTCATTCATCGCTGGAAGTGGAATTACAGAAGTCATTTTTTACAGTTGTCACGAAAGTTTAGATTTAATTTAAATTATTAAAGTTTACGATCAGTCTGTATTTAATTCAAATTACTAAAGTTTAATTACGTCAAATATTTAAAAGAAATATTAAATTCAAGAAAATACGAAAAAAGAAAGGAGAGAAGCGGAAAGAATGTCCAGAAATAAGAAAACCGATAGATGCTGTGTGAGGTTTTCCCCATAAAAATACTTAGATAATAAGCTGACCAGATACCCGTCGGAGTAGCTTAATTGTGAAAGCGGTCATTACAGAGCTGAACGATCCAGGTTCGAGTCCTGGTTACGGCAAAGGGCGTTTGTTACAAAATGGCGACTGAACTCATGGACCCAAAATTATGGTCATGAAGCCTTGGCCGTTGGGATCCACACTCGAGGTCAGGCACGTGCCCTGACCTCTCTCTCTACGTGGGGGATGATGCGAGGTCTCTCCCTCCAAAAGAGCCGTAGATATTAATGAAACAGTGGTTGCTGGTGCCATCTGTTGCCCCACGAATGAACGAGTGGGAGAGGGTCATTGGCTGTTTTGCTCAGGCGTGTCCTTGAAAACTACGTCAGTGCGGCAAGGACGGGAGTAGAGAGGAGTAGATAATTCAAGAAAAGGCACGTGACGCCGGCTTTCTGGAAGCTTCCTGGGCCGTTTAAAAGGGGAAAATGACTCTAACTGCGTAGTTTTTCTCTTTGTCTGGCGGAGCGACGTTCCATCGAGTGATTTTGGTATTCCTCGGTAGCGTTTCTGATTGTTGTTCCTCAGGTGAAGTCGGAAAATTTGTGTGGTGTCGGATTTTCGGTGAATGGAGAAATCGGCGGTTTTTTAGTCGACATTTTGAGTTTGTTCCTGGTTGTGTTGTTAGCGAAAGGGGTGAGAAATTTGGCTTATTTCGTCAGTTTAGCGGGTGCTTTTGTGTTGAAATTTTCGGAAGAGGTCTGAAACACATACACACACAGACGACTGAGTAGAAAATTTTAATTACTGGTGCCAAACATAAGGTAAAACGCAAAGAGCTCTTACCTTGTTGGGTATCTTTAATTTTGTGTGAAAAGTAATTTTAGCCGGCTGTGTTTAAATTGCTTATATGAAAATTATGTGTTAAATTGCCATGTTATTCGTTCTTTGTAAAATCAGAGCTTTGTATTGTCGTAGCTAGCGTTTGCTTTATTTGATGTCTTTGTAAATTTTCTGATTTGTTAAATTTCGAAATCTAGTTTACATTTTATTTATTATTTGTTTATTATTTTCATTTAATTAACTCTTGTAACAAACTTGGCTCGTATTTCTAAAAACATTGATCTCACTTCCTTATTTGTGCTTTAATTTTGTTTAATTTGCCATTCTGACGGGTTTAGTTTGCTGTTTGTTTATTTAATTAATTTTAAGGACCAGTTACCCGTAACAATAAGTTACTTAGATACCAGTCGCTGTAACTTAATAGGGAAAGCGATCACTCCGGCGCTGAACGATCCAGGTTCGAGCCCTGGCGTCGGCAAATAGGGCGTTTGTTACAAGAGGAAGTATGAAAAGAGGAAGTTACGTTGCTGTCAAGATGTAGTCTAAGTATCCCCACTGGCGTTTAGTTAACAGTAGGTTGCGAATTAGTAACGGGAGCGATACATACTTTCTGTGTCTTAGGAAAGGGTAGGAATGACTATGAGGAGAGGTGAGAAGCATAAGACTTCAAAGGTTTGCTAAATTTTCTACGCTTTTGTCCAGGCGACAGGGCTCGCGTAGCTAGGCAAGCCGAGGAGACATAAAGTAACCGAGGTTTGAGGGATGTCCTCTTCTAGATCAGTTCAGTAGTTTAAGCAAAATGGAAAAGCAACCTCAGCATTCCAAGTTAACATTTACGGCGTAAAATGAAACATGGAGCCTCACGCATCGGTATGTCGAACTCCGAGATCCCAGAACACCTACATTCAGGTGTGGGGGACTATAGGCACCTGCCGAAAGTGGGTAGGAAATCCTTCCTTTCTTTCGTGTTTAGACTCGCTACAAATTTTAAATCTGACCAGTAGCTGCATAATGGTAAAGCAAGGGATTGTTAGAGCCCAATGCAGGGGTAGGAGGGGGATAAACATCCCACGCCCAGAGACTCACGATTGGTAGGAATCCTATACTTCGGAGTAAAGGAAAAAGGGAATTCAGTTCTAATCGTGAAGCAAAGGAGTATAGTTGAAAAAAAAAAATTTTTAATGTTAGGGGAAAACGGTAGTCTGATGGTGCGCTTGCGGCGTTGCTCCGCTTGCCAACGTGTTTTGCTGTTGTGTTCCGCGATAAATCATTTAAAAGATACTCAATGATCTCAGGCACACTCAATTTGGTTCGACTAATGAATTCTTTATTTAATGTAAAGTAAATAAATGCACATACACACATAAATATAACATTTAACAAAATACTTCTTACTCTTTCGTCTACACTTCGATTTCAGTTCGATACCCGTTTTTATCAACCATCCCTGTATTACCTACTATAATTGTTCTTGAGAATGCTAGAAAGAGAGAGAGAGAGATAAACACATATATCACTTAGACCTACAATGAATTATCACTCGCGAGATAAACCCTTTGGATTCTAAACCCTATTAACAAGAAATGCACTACCGTAGACCTCTTATAAAGGAAATAAAATAGACAAAGAAAGTTTCCTGTTACCGTGCCTGAAGACTGACGACGTTTTCGCTTGACATGCTGTCGGGCATCACGATGTTGTTCGTGCACACTTATACCACACGCGCACTTTCACTGTATCGCCGTTCGGCAAAACTAAACTCTTCCCTTTTAAACAAAGACACTCTCCTTCCTTAGCGTTATTACGTACAGCACACTCGACATAAAGGAAAGTTCACGATTCTCAACAACTGACTGTAGCTTAACACTACCGTATAACCCACAACACCCTCCTTCCTTTTTTCCACTGCATTGTCTATCGCGCACTCAACATAAAAATAAGTTCATTCGTGCACTACACAAGTTCACATGTACGCTGACTAAGTAATCCATTCCAGGGTTCTTCGAATCTCACTCAGCTGCTGGCATTTAGCAGCGGGCTTCGACGTTCTCTCGGCGCGCCCGTCGAAAAGGTTCGTTTTGGTCAGACCTCTCTTTCAAGGCAGGCTCCAGCCGAGCCGATAAGCTCCTTCGTCTCTTGACGACCGCTTCCTTTTCTCTCTAACCTCCTTTCTCCACTCTCTAATTCACTCCAACCTCATTCTGCTTCATTCTCTCTCAACTCTGACTTCTTCTAACTTCATTCTGTCTCATTCTATCTCACTCTGTCTTATTCTCACTTCATTCTCCCTTCTCTTCTCTCCACCAAATTTATCTTCTTTTTTTTTTTTTTCGAAATATTCCTTTTCTCCGCCTATAATTCCATTACATCCAATCGCAGCTGAGGGGTTTACTTTACGCGCTATCCCCTCTCCGTTAATTCGTTAGCTATTTTTTTCCCTGAGTACCCCCTCCGTTAAACCACTGAAAGTTTCTTTTCACACGGGTGTGCATTGGTCAGCTTTGCAAAACAAAGCGTTTTTCTTCCCTTTCTGGACATCTGGTGGTCCAGCTACTTCTCACGCATGGGATCTTCCTTTCTCCCCTTTATCTGATCTGTCTTGCCATCTCTTCCACCTGCAATTCATTTTCCCCTTGCACTTCGGGTGCGTGGCTTCTCAACTTCACAGTTTCGCCCTTTCCTTATCGTTCATCAGCACTAATTCACTACGCATTTCGGCATTAACGGTCAGTTTTGCACGAATCACTTCATCAGTAAGTAACTTTTATGGTCCGAGAAGTTTCTTTATAAACCATACTCCAACTAACAGTGTCCCCCGTCGTTAACGGGGTCCTGTTCTTATGCAATCTTTCCCCTTCACCCCTCGTGTGGGTGGGAAGTCCATTACTGGGTCCTTCTTCACTTTCCCACGAACTTTCACTCCCGCTCTCTTTATTTCTTTCGTGGGGTTCTGAGAGATTTTGCTTTCTTCGCAAAGTATCATTTTCGAAACCAAATGAAAATTTGCAATTTATTTCCTTTCACCATCCTAGTCACGTTCACTACGTGGCAGTAGTTCAACTTTGAGTGAGCAATAGGGAAACATAAAATTAGTATAAATAGACGGAATTGTGATAGGAAATAATTTTGTGCATGTGTTCCTTGAAATGTAGAGTGTTCGCTGACTTTGATGTCCTCTTAAAATTGTTGGACGAGACTCTTAAAATTGTTGTATGTTATTTTAGATTTTTCTTAAAATTGTGGACTTCCACTAAGGAATATATACAACGTATCAAAATGTCATTTGAGGTAAGTCGTCTTGCTATATTCGTTCGCACGCCTGTTGGGACCAATTTTATTTAAGTGTTTTATTTAAGAGAAGTGAGAGTTATAGATTAAATAAGTCGTTCTTTGATAATTTTTCTTCTCTCTCACCGAATTTCATTCCGCAGACTAATGGAAGTTGTAAATCATGCAGTTAGTATGAAACAATTATTTATTTAATGAGTAATTTACTAATTACTTTAATTGGCGGGCGATGTGGAGTTGGAATTACCAGTGAAGCATCGCGTGTACTCATAGCGAATTATCTTCTAAGAAGAATTCATTTAACATGATTTTGATTTTGTTACGAAACCCCGTAACACATTCAGTCTTTCGCACGAAGACGGCGAATACTCCAGCGAGCCCATGGAAATGAAGTCGTAATACGGTACTAATCATGTCACGTGAGCTAGCTTCAGTCTCAACTTAGCAATACATTAGCCTGCATAATGCGTGTTGGCAGCCGTCGTTTGTCAAGCAAGGAAGTCTCCAAATAGAAAATGGGTCAGTGACTCGCGCACAAAAGTAAGCCTCTGGTAACCACGTCACGTGAATATTAACAACGGGTCAAGGCCTTCGAAAGGATTCCCAGGTAGATTACAGCAGACGTGTCTAGAGATGGAAGCCAGACTCACTACAATAGGCACGAGTTACGGACATGCGCATCGTCTTACAAAGCTTCCTAAATGCACACGTGGAATACCACATGCGCCGTTGCGGTTGCGAACATGGAAATATCATTGCAGGGATTTGGGGAGAAAAAATAACCCCCCCCCCCTTTTTTTTTTCCTGAAATTACCTCTTTTATTTTACAAGCAAATTGTAACGGGCGTAACCACCCCGACAGAAAACCGATGTTCAATGTTCTTGTTCCATTTTTGACAATGAGGTATGGACGGAACGACCTCGTGCTACATAAGAGACGAATTAAAACACTACTGCTTTATAACACAAACGTTTGTTTTTCCACACGCAAATGTTACGCGGGATACTACCCCTCACACGTTCTTCGGCAGCACAATGCCTAGCGTGATGGTGGTTAATCGTAGAACGGTTGGATGGATCTTTAGAATTCCATGGCGCAAGGTGCAAAAGAAGAAGAAAAAGAAGGTCATGCTAAGCCAAACAAGAAACAATATAAACACTTAAATGACTCAGACACCTCACACCGACCAAAATAAAAAGTTATTTGGAGGGAAAAGGGGAATGTCACAAATTTCTAATACTGCCAAGAACAAGAGGAAGCGCACATATTGGACAAACAAGTAGAGCACTAAAACACAAAATTATAGAATACTAGTTCAAAATGATGAACAGAGACAGTATCCTCTGCTTTTCATTGTTGGTCAATGGACACAAATTTACATTCGAAAACGCCAGTGTTATTTATTCAGTGTCGCCTCCACTTAACTTCATCGTTGGTTACTCAATAGAATTTTATTGGCACAACAACCTATAAAGTTCATGCTGCGCCAAACACAAGGTAAATACGAAACAAGTCGGTCCCCGTACTCAAAAGTGAGCTTCTGAGTGACTGATTTCGTAGAATACATCGCCATCGTTCAACAACTTTCCAACATCGTGAACTTCTGCCCTACTATTTAAACAGGTCCGGAGGAACTACACTAAAAAAATCAACCAAAACTATACAGTATCATCAAATTATCATTATCAACACCGTTGCGTGATTTTTTTGCGACTTCTGGAAGTAAAACACTTTACTCATCACTGCACCATTGTTGCAGCAAAACTAGTCTGTCAGTAAAATAATTAATTCACGCTCAGATACGTTGTTTATAAATGTAATTTATTTTCTAGTCAACTGATAATGTCAGTAGCGTACTGATAACCTCCCAGCAATGCAAGGAGGGGCTAAGAGACAGGTAAGAATCCTGATCATGTGCTTTAGGGACCTCCTTTTACAGTGATGGTCATTCTTCCGGGGAGGCCCTGAGATTTTCCGATACGCCGTTGGATTGATGTGCCTGATTTTTAAACAAAATTATTTTTTAGTCAGTTTAGGGAAGACAAAAGAATCCAGGGTTAGTCATGGATGGACCTTTCGTCACTGATCAGGAGCTACAAATTCGATGATAATGCGGAAGCAATATCAGCCAGGAGACGCAACGTTTCGACGCTTGATAAAGACTATAAGTTGATGATGACCACAGTTGATATAAATGACCATAGATGAATGCATTTGCTTGATAAAGGTCATAGCTGATGGTAGGAAGGCTGGGACTCCTGAATGACATTGCTTATGCAATATCATCCAATTTGTAGCGCTTAACTAGTGACGAACCCTAATTCCACTTTCTAAACTGTTGAAATTTTCTATTTTCACTAAAACTAATATTTGACATACCACCAGCATTTCAAAAAAAAAAGTTTAAAAACGTTGCACTTCCACCTTGTTTTACCCCTCCCCCCACCTAAAGAACATATAGAGCATGTCAACACCATTTTATAGAAGATACAAAGAAAGAAAAATGAAAAAAAAGTAAACAATGCCCCGTCATATCACCTTCAGTGAAGTACATGCATCGATTGTATGTTGCTCTCCAACAACTTCTCGGTTGTTCAGAGTTTGGGAGCGGAAAGCGCTTGTTCATACAAGAAACTTTTTTTATGATAAAAATAGTAGAGGATAAATACTGCAGATGTAAACGAAGTGTAATACCCACCCACTCATTCCCACTTTTTTTTCTTTGGTTCTCTATATTCTGCTTTTTTATATTTTGGCAAAAGACCACTACCGAAAAGTAATTACTTCTTATGAGTACGTTGTATTCCCTACCGTAGTGTTCATCCAGAAGAGCTGTACGAAGAAGGTTCATGAAGGGACGCGTACTAACGAACTAGAAAAAAACATCTGAATTGTGGCCACGTCACATAAACTGCTAAGAGTCATTATATTAAAAATATGTGGTTGGTAGGTTAATTGAAGTCTAATAGTACAAGGCCCTGTAAAGGCCATGTTGTGCCAAGCACAAGGTAAATACGGAACACTAAATTGATCGAGCACCTAGTGGGCGTCACGTCATTAGCCGTACTCAACGAAAAAGGTGAGCCTCCGAGGGGGTTGGAGGGAACTTTATTATACAAGGTAAGTCATCATATCATCATCAGCTTTTATCAATCTACTGCAGGATGAAAGCCTCTTCAAAATTTCTACTAGCACAAAAATTACTAGTTAGTTTTGATAATGAGATTATTTCTTGTGTTTTCTTAGTGTTCGATGTTTTGCCGACGATAAAAATGGTTCCCGCAATGATATGGGTTGGGGGAGGAGTATGTAACTTTGGGGGCTTTGCATGTAAGCATTCTATGAGATTTTACTGTCATTATTTCTAGTGCTTTTCTTTTTCTATTTCATTTGGACGAGGGAACTCCGTTCCCTAATTTATGCTTATAGTTATTCATGACGACGGAGAAGGTCTCAGTAATTTTATGGATTTTCAAACACGGT
>JJRW01S0037341.1:8397-18900 GCA_001188405.1 Loxosceles reclusa
ACTATTTATATATCTGCCCATTTGATACTGAATTATTTCATCATTTGGATGTTGTTCTCCGTTTTCTGTGGTTATTATGAAATGCTTCTATTAACATACTTGCACACATATTTAATTGATTTAACTGTGTGTGTGTTGCAGTACTCCACATTTAGAGAGAGGTGTACTTGAAACATTTTTGAGAGTAGCAGATTGTATGGCACCGCCCACTGATTAACTACTTCTACCTCTTAGTTACCTCGCATTCATATTTTGGCAGTGAAACCACACCGTTTTCAGAGATTGTCTTCCGTACTTGGGATATCCATTTTCTCCTGTTTGTGTCTAATTTGAATATGATCTTGGATATCTCTTTGTACACTTGCCTTCACTCATACATGGTGAATTCATATTTAATCTTCCATATGAACCATGTTTTTCATTATTATATTGTATAATTCAGGATCCACTTCTGGATTTGGAAATTCAGCTCGAATTACTTGATAAGTTTGATTTGGCCGGATTTTTTCATGTAACCAAATTAAATTGCGCGAATGAGGTAATCCTTGTTTCTGCCATTCAATTGTGCACATCCAGTATCTAACAGTTCCAAAAACATGATACTTTTCAATTACATCCATGAATCACTTTTGTTTCTGCCAAAAAACTAGAGCTATTATGTCATGACAGTCCATGGGAGCTTGTCCATAAATCATATCTTCTTTGATCTCTGGCCATGACGAATTGCAAGTGAATGTTATGAATAAATCAGGGCCATCAAATTTTCTTACATAGGTCATAGCATCTTGTGTGTATTAGTACATGTGTCGTGGTCCTCCTATGTAAGTCGATGGTAAAATCACCAGTCTTCCAATGTCATCAACGTTGCCGCCATTCATGATTGCATCTCTCAAATGAATGTACTCCTCTGTACGTAATTTCTTTTGGTTTTGTCATATGAATATCATTCATTCTGCCTCTATTTTTGCATACATATCAACTAAAAACTGTTGAAATAAATGATGGGAATTGATAATATGATTGTATCCCTCACTGTCTTGGATCATTGCGATACACATAAAATTCCTTCGAAGTTACTTTTCTATTTGTTTTTTCACCTGCATTTGGGGTCATGTGTTTTTTCAAATTGAAATCATATCCATCCTCTCCTCTTATAAAAATTAACGGATACTGAAGTGCATCTCGTAAGAATGATGTGTTTCTGCAATATGTTGTAATCCTTCTCTTCTTTGTTAAATAATTATATCACGACTTGTGAACTCACTGTCCACAGTTACAACTGCAATTTCATTGACATGAGGCGCATTGAATCAATGTTTGTGTTCTCCAACTGGCCTTTTGTCGGCTTAAACCATAACTTTATACTCATTGGATACCACTCGATCCAGTGCTGTTTTGAATACATGAAACAATTGATTGTACTTATGTAAAATCCTCTGCAGATCTTCAATGATTTCCCGTCTCAATCCCCTTTTATTTGTGCAACATTGATCGACTTCCGTTTGTTCGTCGCCAATGAAATACACTTGCAAAAGTTTGAGATTCATTTGGCAATGGTAACAGTGATACCACTTTATGATGGACATGTCCTTTAATCGAAAACACAGGATTAAATTGATTTTCTTCACTTTTCATGTTAGTAGCACCAAATGATGTCATTTGAAAGCAAGCACTGTATTCTCTCATATTTTGCAGAAAATGTTTTGATTCTGAAGTTTCTCCATTACACGAGCGTAATGAAATAATTCTGTTGGAGACACTTCCAATGGTGCTAATCGAATTTTTCCACTCATGCAACACATTCCTGGTGTTTCTCTAATGAATTTCTTGGCACTGCAGAACTGAAACACTTGATCCATTTTTCCAATGACAATGTGTTTGTTGTACTCTTTAGTGGAATCATAATGGAATGCCTCATCTGCCAAACTGTAATCTCTACTTCTTCTGCTTCGCACATCTTGTACACTAATGTTTTGTTCATGCATTTGCGATCGCTGTCTTTCACGAACTTCACTCATTGTAACTCTACTTACTTCATTTCACAATCTTGTTTCTTCAGCAGTTTCTTTATCTCTGTTTGCTGAGTGTCTCACTTGATCCTATTCTCTAATTTCTTCTCGTTGTTCATCTGTTCAGTTTTCTCTAAATCTATTCATTCTTGTCTGTTGTGAAGCTAAATTGTGCTTCTAGCTCCTCATCTGTTTCATTTATTTGCTATTCTTTGTTTCCTTCTTGATTCACCACTGGCAAGATCTCCTCTTCCTTTACGTTTCAGCATCCTTTTAAATGTTAATATTGCTTAACACACTAAAATTACACTTAACACACTGTTCACTACCTTAAGCAATTCACTTTCACTTATTGCATTTAAAAATTTTCACTGAAATTTATTTCACTTTCAATCACTTTCACTTTTTCCTTGATCCGCTGTAATCGATTTCCAAAAGTATACTGACGCATGCGTCTCATTATCGCCTATATAAACCCTTCTGAGCTGGAACGTATACCCACCACAAGAAGATAATAGAACATTTGAGAATGTTCCAGAAGAATCTGGACTTCAGTTTCCAGTTTCTAGAACTTCTGGAACTGTAAATCTCATCGATGGTCCAGAACCATCAGGAACATTCTAGAACATTCTCGAATATTCTGAAACCGGAAGTGACTCCAAAGGTCCAGAACATCCTGCAACATTCTAGAATATTCTTGAACATTCTATAACATTCAGGAACATTCTACTCAGTCTCGGCCACTTCGACACTTGATTCTCAGCTGCTTCACTGACTTCCCATAAAGAATCCATTCGTGGGATGCCCTCTGTTGACACCCATATCTCTGAACCCAACCACCACAGTTCCAAACCAAAATCTTCATGAATGGGTGATGGATGGCTATCATATCATATAACTGCCACGAGGCTGCAGGGATGTTGTGGAGTCATAGTGGCATGCATGGACAAATCACGCTTATATTTATTAAATACATTGATTTATCAGCCACACTGACAACTTGTCCAAGTCCTTTTGAAGGGCACTAACATCACTCACAGAATTTACAATATGTATACTCTTAGTGCCATTAAAAGAATCTGTTGACAAATTGTTGGTTGGTTGGTTATTGGAGGTTTAATGGCACAAAACCTGAAAGCCCATACTGTGCCAAACAAAGGGTAAACAACAATGACAAGACAAACATGCTAAAAAAGTGAGCACAAAACAGATGACGTACAGGACAATGAAAAGTGTAAAACAGTGTGATGAGACCGGCTCATCACAAAGTTAAAATGCAATAAAGACAAAACTTAAAAGTTCATGGAAGAGATTGCACGAAAGCAAAAGTTGCTGTAAAATGGTAAAATCTGAGGTTAAAATAGTTCACAGAGATAAAACAGTAAAACTAAAAAGCTGTAAACGCAGCAAGTTAAAAACAGGACAGTTAATGAGAATATGATGAACACTGAGAACTGAATGGCAAGAAGAACATGTAGGTGTGTCTTCCCCATGCAAAAGAAAACCATTCATGAGACGAGTGTGTCCAATGCGGAGCCGAGTCAGTAAACGTCCTCCCGTCGAGAAAGGTGAGAAGTGCACGGCCAGTCCACTACTTCTGGTTGTATGGCATGCAGCATGTTTGCAGTCTGCGTGTCCCAGAACTCTTGCCAGCGAGCATGGAGACGGGCGTGAACAACGGGATGCCAATCGGTGAGTGGGAGGGGCATACACAGACGACCCATGGAAGATTTTGCAGCACGGTCTGCAGCCTCGTTCCCAGGAACACCAACGTGATCCGGAATCCAGCAAAAGCAGATATCGAAGCCACGAATAGTCAAATCACGCAGAGTAAAAGGATGTGGGACAACACAGGGTGGGACGGATGCTGCATAGAAACTAGAGCCTCCAAAACACTGAGTGAGTCTGAATAAATGCGAGTCCTGAGCAGAGAGCAACGTCGAATATGTTCCAACGCTAAGGAGATTGAATACAGCTCAGCAGTATAAATCGAAGCCTGTGCAGGAAGACTGTCGATAAGTGCAATGCCACAACACACCATAGCTGACCCAACGTGCCCGTCAGATTTGGACCCATCAGTGAAGATGGGCACATGTTGGGAATACAACGCTCTATGTGCAAGGTAGTGCTGCACATATTGAGCGTGAGGGGTGCTACATTTGGCAAACCACCACAGGTTGAAACACACAGAGAGCTGAAACTGCTCCCAAGAGGCAAGAGAAACCATAATACTCAGTGCAACATCCGGAAAAGACAAGCCAAGCTCACTCAGTAGGTGACGCAACCGAAGGCCGAAAGTAGGGATGCATGATGGCCATGCATGAAAATGATGTGCAAGGCTGGGTTCAAATACTCGGCTCCATAATGGATGTGCATGTTGAGACTGCAACAACTTCAGGAGATAACGTAAGCACAGCATCTGGCAACGGAGTTCGAGCGATGGTTCCTGTGATGTGACGTACAAGCTCTGTACAGGAGATGTCCGGAAAGCACCAGTGCACAGACGTAATGTCTGGTGAGTGACCGGATCGAGCACCTGTAAATGAGACGGTCGAGTAGAACCATATACAGCACAAACATAATTGAGCTTTGAGCGGATGAGCGACCGATACAGGCGCAAAAGAGACATGGTCAGCACCCCAAAAGGTGGATGACAGTACCTTGCGGATGTTAAGTGCCTTAGTACATGTCACTTTCAGATGACGAAGATGCGCTTCGAAAGTGAGAGAACGGTCGAAGATCACGCCGAGAAAACGGGTTTCCGGAACGACCGGAATCGTAATAGATCCTAAAAGAAGGTTCGGATCTGGATGCAAGCCCCGTCTGCGACAGAAATGCATACAGACGGTCTTGTCCGGTGAAAAGCGAAACCCGTTATTATCCGCCCAGTGAAGCAGCTGGTTCAAGCTGAGCTGTAATCGACGCTTGAGAAGTCTCATATCCACAGAGCTATAAGAGATCTGCAAGTCGTCAGCGTACATTGAGCACTGGATCCCAGGAGGAAGCATGGACACAATGTCATTCAGTTTAATGATGAATACAGTGATGCTTAAAATAGCGCCCTGGGGGACGCCTTCTTCTTGAGGAAAATTGCGGGACAGAGTAGTGCCAACACGAACGTGGAAAGTGCGACCTGCCAAAAAGTTCTGGACAAACATCGGCAGGTTTCCCCGAAGCCCCATATCATGGAGGTCACAGAGAATACCATAATACCAGGTGTGGTCATACGCCTTCTCCAGGTCAAAGAAGATCGACACCAAATGAGCACGACAAATGAACGCCTCCCGGACAGACGTCTCCAGGGCGAGCAAGTTGTCTGCAGTAGATCGAAGCTGCCTAAATCCACTCTGGAATGGGGACAAGACACTACGAGATTCGAGGAAATGCACTAAACGTGCATTGACCATCCATTCCAGTAACTTACAGATGCAGCTGGTGAGCACAATAGGTCTGTAATTCGAAGGCGAAGTAGGATCCTTCCCAGGTTTCAGAAAGGGCAGCACAATAGCATGTTGCCATGCGGACAGAAACTCCTGCTCCAGCCAAATGTGGTTGAACAACCGTAGCAGCAGACGGAGAGATGCAAGAGATAAATCTTGCAGCATGGCATAGTGTACAGTATCAGGTCTAGGCACGGAACTGTGAGAACGTGACAGAGCTGCCTGCAGCTCAAGAAACGTAAACAGTGAGTTTTATCCAACTGGTGTAAAGGGCCAGAAGGAAATCTCAGTACGTTCTGCAGAGGACTTCACTGCCTGGAAAGATGTCCTGTAATTGGAACTCTGAGAAACCTGGAAAAAGGATTCAGTTAAGACATTTGCAATGGTAGGAATATCTGACACGGGTCCACCATCCGTGCTCAAACAGGATATGGGGTGGGACATGTAGCGACCATATATACAACGAATCTTGTCCCAAACAAACTAGTGGAAGACATGATGATGGACACAAACTTCCACAACAACTCCAGTTGTCTACGACGGCGGACTTAACGGCAAACGCCCGAGCTCGCTGGAATCAAGCCATATTACCCGGAGTCCAGTATCTGCAGAAAATATCCCACACCTTCTGCGCTTTCTGGGCTGCAGAACAGTTGTGGTTCAACCAAGGTTTAGGTGATCTAGGTAAGCGTGTCGAAGTGCGTGGGATAGAAGACTCAGCTGCTTGGAGAATACACGTAGTCACCTGGTCCAGTGCTTGATCGGCGGACGGAGTATCAACCAACTCATCCGTCAACACAGCTAATGTGGCAAAACGATCCCAATCAGCAGAGTCCATTTTCCACCTCGGCAAGCTGGAAAACTCGCTGCCAGCAGTGGCATAGGACAGCAAAATGGGAAAGTGGTCACTTCCCATGGGGTCCAAAAAGACAGACCACGACCATAAATGGTACTGCGACGGAGAGCAAAAAGACAGATCCAAAGCAGTGAACGACCGCGTGGGGGCATGGAAATATGTATTCTCACCAGTATTCAGCAGGGACAAGTTGAAATCTGTGAGCAAGCACTCAATAACTCAACCCCGGCTATTAGTAGAAGAGCTTTCCCAAAGAGTGCTGTGACCGTTGAAATCCCCAAGCAGCAGAAACAGTTGTGGAAGCTGACACACCAGATCCTCCAAAGTGGAAAAAGCCACTCGGTCTCCCTGTGGCAGATATACAGAAAATCAGCTCTTCATGATTTGAGTCTTGGTTATGCCAATGTATTCGGTCTTGGGTGTTTTGTCCTTGGATGGTCCTTTGAGGTTTTACATTTCCTTTCCTAATTGTTATTATTATTTGTATTCTGTACGTTTTTTCATCATGCTTAGTTTCTATTTTTAATTGATTAACGTGTTTTTAATTAATTTACTTATGGTGCATTATTTCTTATGACGAGGGAGCTCTGTTCCCTAATTTGTGTAATGTTGTTGACAACGGAGAGGGTCTCCGCAGTTTTCTTTGGTAGTATGGTGCATTAGTTTCTTCTATATGAAATCTGTTTGTGTGATATTGGTTCCGTTTTTCCTTGTGTATATTTGACGAGGGAATTCTGTTCCCTAATTTGGACGGCGGGGGTGTTCTCTGCGGTTTTCTCGATTTCTGACGCGGTCGGCCGTGGTGGGCTTTTGCCTGTTACCGACTTTGATATTTGTATTTGTATAAAAATTCGTACAGCAAGAGCCTGTAAAGGTGTCTGCAGCGTCAGGGCTATGGAAGGCACATGGTGGGAGACGAGAAGAGCAACGCCTCCTCGAGACTCAGACGAGTCGTCGTCCGTGCGATAAAGGCCATAGAGACGCAGCTGTACTGAAGCTGTCGAACGCATCATAGTTTCCTGTAAAGCAACACATATGGGAGAATGGGTATGTAACAACCGTTTCAGATCATCGACATTCGCACGTAAACCAGGACAGTTCCATTGTAAAAGTGAAGTGGTCATAAAGATTTAAGTAGGTGGCGGCGGCAGCTTAGGTTTAGTACCCTCTCGTTTTGTGGAGGATTTAGACGTAGTGGGAGCAGGAGGAGAAGGGGCTGTATCCATACAGTCCTCATCCTCGAATGCAGAAAGCTTACTAAAGGAATTTGATAAGCGAATGCTGCCGTGAATAACTGCACCGGAGTCGAGCTTTTTCAGAGGCTTCTTAGGACCTGTGTGTTTGATTTTGGTGGACTTGGGTGCAGGAGTGAAAGATGTTTTGGATGTAGTTTGAGACGCAGAAACCATCTTGGTGGAAGGCTTCTTATGTCCAGAAGTAGGTGAAGGAACACTGGAAGAAGGAAAAGCCAGTAACACAAACGACGGAGGAAAGCTGAGAGACATTTGAACCTCTTGCGACTTGGTTCCACGAGTGACCGCAGCGTACAATCAGCACAGTGGCACAGGCGACACGAGCTTTTTTGCCTCTGCGTAGGAAAGATGTTGTGTCACCTTCCCTTGCTGGATATTCTTCTCTTCTTGCCACTTAGGGCATGAGCGAGAATACTGAAGGTGGTCACCCTGGCAGTTCACACAGCAAGTAGGAGAAAGACACTCATTCTCATGAGCAGAACAGCAGCAATGTGGGCAAGTTGCAACACCATGGTACGAGGCTCATCCATGTCCAAAACGCTGGCATTTGAAACAGCACAGCAGATTGGGGACATACAGCCAAATGGAGTAATTGAGGTACCCAGCTTGAATAGGAGGAGGTAAAGCAGGCTTGTCAAAGGTCAGAATGACATGCTTCGTCACCACCATCTGGCCATCCCGGCGCTTGCAAATGCAACGAACTGCCATAACACCTTGGTCGGAGAGCTCTGCAAGGAGCTCCTCCTTGGAGACGGTCAGAAGATCAACCTCTGAGATAACTCCTCAAGAGGAATTCAGAGATCCGTGTGGTGTTACAGTGATCGGAAGGTTGGCAAAATATGTACACGCTAAGAGCGAACGAGCCTGTGTAGGGGAAGCAGTTTCTACAAGTAAATCCCCCGATCGCAATTGTTTGACTGATTTTGGTGTACTGGCTACAGCATACAAACCCTTCAAAACAACAAAAGGGGATAACTTTGAAAACCCAGCATCTGATGAATGAATGATGAGAAATGTAGGAACGGGACAAGTAGGAGAAGAGACAGAGCATTCGGTTTGGGCCCTCTTAAAGGGCCCACTCGAAGAAGGTTTTGAGCTGCTTTTTTCCATATGAAGGTAAACTTCGGCTCCCGGCAGCCCCACCCACCATCGAGCCCAACAAGGGGACCTGCACGCACACCAAGGCTGACTAGAAGCTATACCATCACAGCCGAGCCAAACGGGAAGATTAATCCCACCAACCCGGCCGATCAGTTGACCCTAGCCGGGGGAACACAAAGGAACCCACCGTCTAGCCGCTTGCCTCAGTCCGGGCTACGACTGAGGTTCCCGTCTAGCATGAAGCAAGGGCCAAAGCAGTGTATTGGGGACAGTACCTTGACCCTCAACTGCCAGGAACCCTCTTTCCAGCGACACGGGTTGCCGCACAAGACAAACGTGCGGCCACGCTGAGGGCAAAGATGTAAACCCTCGAAACATAGGTATAGCTGCATGGACCGCTATCCCTGCAAAATAAAGCAAAACAGAAACACACTGCTAATACAATAGACAGGACAAAACTGGTACAATAACATGAAAGAACACAACAGTAACAGAAGGCAAACAAAGGCAGAAAAAGAAAAGAAATGAAACGTCTGGACTAAGACATCACAAAAACAAAACCGGCAGGCAAAGGAAGAACAAAACTGTAACACATGTGGCTCAGCCACCTCGGGGATGCCATGACTTTTCCCGTACTTACCAAAAAGGTAAGCCCCTGAGGGGTGGCAAATTATTGAACCCCCTCCACCTTTAAGAGATTTGCACAAACAAGAGAAAGTAGCATTCCTAAAACAGATCACTGCAGGATACCACTTGCAACAGATGTCCATTTCGAGTATTTTGTGTTGATGATCACGTTGCTTTCAGTTTTCCAATCAACTGAATCTCAATCTAAGAAGTTTATCAATCCAAATCCTTTTTAAGTTTCTCCAAAGTTAACATGAGTCACCTTATTAAAAGCTTCTTGAGAGTTCAAGTAAACTACATCAATTCTATTAAACTTATCCCCTCCTTTGCTTACTAAACTGTAAAACTACAAAAGGTTTGTTATATGCATATACTGCAAAATTTGATAAACAGTTACTACACCTTTTTTACCCCTTTAAAAAAAACACAAGGAAAGAAATTGTGATCATGACTTGGAAGACATTGTCCACTCCTCCAAAAAGCACTTTACATAAAGGCTGACTTCATATTGTCTGCAACTTTATTTGTGTTTTCTGTGGCAAGACAGATTATTAATGATTTTACTGCCTGTTTCAGATGTTTGTGACAGACTTGCTTTTCAGCAATGGCAGGTAGTTCTTCGTGATACTGCATGCTCCTTACCGAAACTGTAGATCATCCTCTTGGAAGATGCTTTCTGTTGGAGGGGCCACATTTTTATCACTGTAACACCAAAAATGGTTTGCATGTCCAATTTCTGAATAGCTAGTAAATTTTATGTAATGACACCCAAGTTATATGGTCAGAAAGTAAGTGTTATAAGTGTAGTTATAAGTGTCAGAAAATGTGTAGCCTTGATTATCCAACTTTATACTACTTATATCTGCGAAATAGGGCTGAAGCTCACAAAGGGGCCTCTGCTCTCTTTCTCAGATAGGTTGTAAATGCTTTCTCTCTCTTAATACTTCAACTTCACTTGCAATTTCTCCTATGTGCAATAATCCAATTGGTCAAAAGCTACTCTTCCCGTTGATGCTAACACAACCCAAAGAATGTTCTGCAAAGAAGGCATTCCAGCATAGTTTTATCTGTGAGACACCCATGAAAAACAGTCCAATATATCACTGACTAAAGTTCGCTTTCACATTTTTTCTGTAGAGTAACCTTAAAGGTACCACCTGGGAATAACTCTCTTCTGGAACTAGGTTGATAAAGTGTTCTGCATTCTTGTGGATGTG